>CM035438.1:149745342-149747842 GCA_020310875.1 Ceratopteris richardii | reverse complement strand
GCAGATTCAACCAATCTCAAGGCTACCATGGCTACAACAATAATTACAACAATAGCTACAATCACAATGGCAACTATCAAGGTGGATACAGAAATAGGAAAGACTACAACAATTATGCAGAGGAGCAAGATGATTCCTTGTTGATTATGAACATGACATCTAAGTCAGGTATCAATGATGATCATTTGTTCTATATTGATTCAGGTTGCTCTAACCATGTAGCTGGAAATGTTGCCTTACTCTCTGATTTGGAAGAACCCAAAGGCAAGCACCAAGTGCAGACAGGTGATGACACTAAACATTCAGTTGTTAAAGTAGGCAATGTCAAAACAAGTGATGGTAATCAGAATGTATTGAGCAGAGTGTTGTATGTTCCAACAATCACCAAGAATCTGATGAGTGTAGGTCAGATTGTGGAAAAAGGTCTACAGGTCAGGTTCACTCAACATGGTGCATATGTGGAGGATCCAAGACATGGATTCAGAAGGATAGCCAAGGGAGAAAAATCAGGTAGATTGTTTACCTTTGAACTTGAAGACACTAAAAGTATTGCTTTGTACAACTATAAGGATCAAACCCTATCAGAATTGGAGATTTGGCACAAGAGATTAGGTCACATTGGAGAAAGGACCATAAAACAAATGAGTAGGGATCAATGTGTGCTTGGGATACCTAATGTATCCAAGCAACACATGATATACAAGTGTGGGGCTTGTCAATTTGGTAAGTCACACAGATTGCCATATACAAAGAAAGGTTTTATGCATGAAGATTATTTGGAATTGGTGCATACAGATGTTTGGGGACCTAGCAAGGAACCATCCATATCTGGATCAAGGTACTATGTGTCCTTTATTGATGACTATAGCAGGTGGACTGTTTTATACTTCATGAAACATAAAGATGAAGTATTTAATTGTTTCAAAAGGTATCTTGCATTAGTTGAAAATCAAACAGGTAGACATTTGAAGAGGCTAAGGTCAGATGGTGGTGGAGAATACTTCTCCAATGACTTTGAAGATTTCTTGCAGGAAAGAGGCATCAAGAGGGAGATTACTACAAGGTACTCACCTGAACAAAATGGGGTAGCTGAAAGGAGGAATAGACTCATTGTAGAGACAGCTAGGTCTATGCTTAATGAGAAAAAATTGCCAAATTATCTTTGGGCAGAGAGTGTATCTACTGCCACATATTTAATTAACAGGTTGCCATCAAAGACACTTGATGGAATGACACCCTATGAGGCTTGGCATGGTAAGAGACCATCTCTGGATCATTGTAAAATCTTTGGGTGTGTTGCATATGTGCATATTCCCTCACAGGTAAGGGGAAAGCTAGACCCTAAGGCTGAAAAGTGTATCTTCATTGGTTATGATTTGAACCAAAAGGGATACAGGTTCTATAACCCCTCAAACAAAGGCTTCAAGGTAAGCAGAGATGTCATCTTTGATGAAAATGATTCATGGTATGAAAATGAGTGCAGGAAAGTTAGCCTACCTTATGACATGGAAGAAGACTTTCCCAAGCTTATCAGGCAAGAACCAATTCAGAACGAGGACACAAGCTCAGATGATGAAGACACCATCAACATTGAAGAATTCAAGGCTTGGAAATCAAAAGGGAAGATGAAGATGAAGCAACTAGAAGATAATCCAGAATCCTCAACGCAAGCTATGAGGAGATCCCAAAGAGAAAAAAAGAAACCTATTAGGTATGGGTATGATACTTCACTTGTAACCAAGCACTCTGTATATCTTGCAAAGGATCTCTTGAATGAAGAACCAGGTACATTTGAAGAAGCAATTACTAAACCAGAATGGAAGGAAGCAATGGATGAAGAAATGGAGGCTCTCAAGGAGAGTGATACTTGGGACTTGGTACCCAAGAAGGACTCCATGAAGGTGATAGGATCCAGATGGATCTACAAACTCAAGAGGAACTTAGATGGTACAATAAACAGATATAAAGCTAGGTTGGTAGCCAAGGGTTTTGCACAAACCCAAGGCATTGATTATGAGGAGACATTTTCTCCTGTGGCCAAGATGCCAACTATCAGAGTTATGGTGAGTGTAGCTGCATCCAAGAATTGGAACATGTACCAATTGGATGTGAAGAATGCATTCTTGAATGGATGGATATCTGAAGAAGTCTACATGTCACAACCACCTGGCTATGAAGATCCCAATAAGGTAAATCATGTTTGTAAATTGAAGAAGGCTCTGTATGGATTGAAGCAGGCACCTAGAGCATGGAATTACAGGTTGACAACCTATCTCCTAGATCAAGGATTTGTGATGAGTAAAGCAGATACTTCATTGTTTATAAAGAGGAACAATTCAAAGGTAATATACTTGTATGTCTATGTTGATGACATCATTATTACAGGAAATGATGTTCAGGGAATTAGACACATCAAAGGACAAATGATGAAGGAATTCAAGATCAATGATCTTGGATTATTGAAGTACTTCCTAGGACTTGAATTGGTCTACACAAATTC
>CM035438.1:149720342-149727842 GCA_020310875.1 Ceratopteris richardii | reverse complement strand
TGGAAGGTAAATGCAAATATATGGATCCTAGTGTATGTTTTCAGGTTTTTGAAGACAGGAGATAGCAGGTTCAGAGTCAGTACATGCTACATTTGTTGTCAAGCAGTGATTGCTTGATGAGTATTATGGTTCCTATTCAGCAAGTTCAAGTTTTTTGAAGAAAGTCAAATTCAGTTTTGAAGAAGACTTTTTGAAGAACAAGTTCAGAAGTGCTGGAGTACAAGCTTGAAGCTTGTGACAGGCTATTTAAAGCTTGTAATAATTTGCAGATTATAAAGTTTGCAGATCTAGTTCAGTTTGAACCAATATGCCATTGCAGGGGGGATTGTTGGAAAAACAATGTTCCTATTGGTCCATTCTATCCAGAGTTTACAGGATGTGTACAAGCTTTTATACTCCCTCAAGCTGACGGCCGTGTAACACCATGTATAGCTGTCAAACTCGGATCTTGTACACACTAGAGCCTTGGTGGCGTGGATAGGTCGTTATCCTCTCTAGTCTCCCACCAGGGATCATATCCCATCGACGACAGCGCGTGGAAAATAAAGGATTTTAGCGTTTGCTTTTGGCTAAAATTGATGGACGAGCGCTAACGCAATCCGTTGTGTTTTTTAGATTCATTACGATCGTATTGATCGTAGAAGATCTCGATGTGCTTCGTCCGAGAGTGGAACATTGGATTCTTGGTGATGGCCAAGGCTGACTGGCTGTCTGTGTGAAGACATGTCAAAGTATCCTGCAAAACACCAATGTCAGATAATAAACGTCGAAGCCAGATGGCCTCACATGCTACAAAGTTGGATGCTCGGTACTCGGCCTCAGATGATAGTGCAGCTGTAGGCTGCTTCTTACTTGCCCAAGAGATAGGTCCTGAGCCAAGCAAGAATATATACCCAGAAGTAGATGGTCGAGAATCAGGATCACCAACCCAATCTGATTGGGAATATCCAGCGAGTTCGATACCCCTCTATACCAAAGACCATGATGTCGGGTGAGGGCAAGGTATCGAAGTAGTCTCTGAGCAGCATCCCAATGAGTCTGACGAGGCTGATGTGCAAACTGACTGAGTATACCAACTGCATAAGCAATATCTGGTCGAGTGTTGGCAAGATAGAGTAGTGAGCCAACAAGCAGTCGATAGGTATGCACATCCACAAGTGATGATGAGTCGTCCAGTGTAAGCTTGATGTTTGGATCAAGTGGTGTAGAAAGTGAGCGACACTGGTCCATATTATATCTGGAAAGTAGATCAGAGCAGTACTTCTTCTGTGATAGAAAGATACCTTCTTTTGTTTGCCAAACTTCCATACCTAAGAAGTAGTGGAGTAATCCAAGATCTATCATAGAGTACTCAAGATGAAGCTGTGTGATGATAAACTGGATGCGTTCTTCGTCTGAGCCTATCAAGATCAAGTCATCTACATAGAGAATGATGATGGCTACTAAAGACTCCTTTTGATAGATATAGAGATTAGCATCAGCATTGCTTCTTTGGAATCCCTTGTCTTCAAAGAACTTGTGAATCTTTTCATACCAGGCCCTAGGAGCTTGCTTAAGTCCGTAAAGTGCCTTGTGAAGCTTGTAGACTTGATCTTCCTTTCCTTTGATCTTGAAGCCTTCAAGTTGTTCAACATATACTTCTTCTTGAAGATCTCCATTGAGGAATGCACTTTTGACGTCCAGCTAGTAAATGGGTCACTTAAAGTGAGCACTTAGTGCTAAGATGATTCTGATAATTGTGAGTCTTGCAGTAGAAGCAAAGGTTCTTCATAGTCAATGCCATGTTGTTGCTTGTATCCTTTAGCTACTAATCTTGCCTTATATTTATCTAGAGTGCCATCAGACTTGTATTTGACTTTGTATATCCACTTGACTCATATGACTTGATGGTGGGTTGGTTTGGCAACTAATGTCCAAGTCTTGTTTTTGGTTATTGCATCCAGTTCAATTTGCATAGCTTCTTCCCACTCTATTTGGCCTTGAGCTTCTTTGTAGTTGGATGGCTCTGGAATTTGCTGAATTTGGTGCATTAGAGCATAATTAACATAATGACTATGTTCGCGTTGTCTCTTATCAAGAAGCCTTTGAGATCGGCGTGGTTGTTGTGAAGTACTTGCTTCTGAGTTGGGTCTTGGAAATATCGAGTCTCCCTCTGAAGTGTAGATAGGTGGACTAAGACTTGTACTTGAATCTTTTCTTGAGTATGAGGAATCTTCATTAAAGATCACATCCTTCGAAATGGTGATGGAGTGGTTTTCCATATCATAAAGACGGTATGCCTTTGATTGGTCACTGTACCCTATGAATATGTGTTTCTTGGACTTTGATTGTAACTTGTTTCTATCTTCTTTTGGTACATTGACAAAAGCTTCACTACCAAAGACTCGAAAGTAGTTCACATTTGGTTTTCTTCCATAGTATGCTTCAAAGGGTGTTTTGTTGTGTAATGCACTTGTAAATCCTCGATTAAGAATGTGAACAATAGTATGCACAGCTTTTGCCTAGAGCTTGTAGGGTAGATCTTTGTGATGAAGCATTGTTCATGCCATTTCCATCACACTGCGTATCTTCCTTTCAGCTACTCCATTCTGGGATGGAGTATGAGGCTGAGTGACTTGACGTTTGATCCTTTTCTGGGTGAGAAAGTTATCAAAGTCATGATTGATAAATTCACCACCTCCATCTGATCTGATGGTTTTGACTTTAGTTGAAGCTTCATTCTCAACTTCCTTGATCCAAGTTTGAAACTTAGAGAATGTGTCTGCCTTTGACTTCAAAAAGTACACCCAAATAAAGCGAGAGTGGTCATCTACTAGAAGATAAAAGTAGAGGGATCCACTCAAGGATGGGGTATTCATAGGTCCGCATAAGTCCATGTGGATAAGGGCAAGTGGGTTCCTCGCTCAAGTTGAAGCTTCCTTGGGAACTGGGGCCCTCTGTTGCTTGCCTTGGGTGCAAGCTTGGCAGACATCAGTAAGTTGCCCGATCTTTGGCAATCCCTTCACAAGTTGGGATGAAGAGATTTTTGATAATTAAGAAGTGTGGCCAAATCTCTAGTGCCACAAACTTGAGTTTGATTCTTTGGATACAAAGCATGATAGCTTGTAGAGGCCCTTTTCTTTTATACCTTGAGCAATGACATCCTTCGTATGGGGATCAACTACCTTAACTAAGGTGTGATCAAACCATACTTGTTTGTCCTGATATGTAATGGCCTTGACGGAAAGTAGATTCATACATAAATTTGGAACAAAAAGAACATTTGATAAAGACTTGCATTCGCCCTGATTGTTGGTAATTTGAACTTTCCCTTTTCCTTCGATGGGTAAGGTTTTGTTGTTGCCAAGATAGACTTCTCCCGTGTGCTGTTCTTGAAAGGAGTCCTTGTCTTTGCACATATGGGAGGTAGCTGTGCTATCAAAGATCCACTCATGTGGGGAGCTTGAAGTCACTAGTGCATTGGCTTCTGTGGAGATGAAAAGTTCCTCCCTCGAGCAGTGGGATCTATGTTGGGAGCCTTTGGATGCTTGCCTAGACGTAGAAGCCTTTGATGATTGTTTCTTATAGCAAAACTTTTCTAAGTGGCCTGTTTTTCCACAGAAATTACAGGTGAACTTCTTCGATGAATTATGCGATCCTTGCTTAGATCCATTGCTAGCCTGATGACTTGTGGTTTTTCCCTTATTGAATGGGCCTTTGGCCTTCATGGCTGACTCTTGTGAGGAAGTTGATTTGGTTCGTGAGTCGTGAAGGAGCTATAGTCGACGAACCTCTTCCCAAGATAAGACTTGGCCGCGATTATACAAAGTTGTGACAAATGTCTTGTATGACTTCGGTAACTTGTTGAGAAGTCTAATGGCCATGTCTTCAATAGAGATCTGCCTACCACATAGTGCTAATTTACGCTGGTAGTCCTCGAATTGGGCTATGACCTTGGTAATTATGTCGTGTGGCCTAATGGTCAAATTATGAAACTCGGCCTCTAATGCATATATCTTCGAAGGGGTCTTGTCTTCATACAAAGCGGCTAACGTATCCCAAGCATCCTTAGACATCTTGCAGGCAGTAATATGCCCTTTCATTAGTTCCTCGCATGCAAGTAACAACTGACCTAAAGCTCTTTTGTCCTTGACATTCCACACATGCCAATTGTCTAAGTTGTTATCCCTATTGGGTTCCAGGTCTGTCCCATCAACTACCTCATGAAGAAGATTCGTATAGAGATAGGCACGCATGACATCTTTCCATAGATTGTAATTTTGTCCATTGAGGTGTTCATCCTTAGGCATAAAAATAGGGGTGAAAGAGGGTAAGAAGTTAGCCATAGATGATGAGCTACCTTCAATTTTGGTCATTACAAAGATTTGAAGATAAAGTGTTTAGAAACACTACCAAAATCTTCGCCAAACACACAAGCTTTGAAGATAGAGTGTTTAGAAACACTACCAAAATCTTCTTGCCAAAAATG
This sequence comes from Ceratopteris richardii, assembly GCA_020310875.1. Classification (NCBI taxonomy): domain Eukaryota; kingdom Viridiplantae; phylum Streptophyta; class Polypodiopsida; order Polypodiales; family Pteridaceae; genus Ceratopteris; species Ceratopteris richardii. Next base: position 149,723,374 of record CM035438.1, on the reverse strand, counting down.
CTGCAGCAAAATAATTGCAAAGTTTGAAATGAACGGCTCGATTCCAGACTGAAAACTCCATGGGGAGGGGGCTTAGAGTAGTCCGTCACTTGCACCAAGAATTAGAAGAGACACTTCGGGGGGGCTTAGAACAGCCCTTCACTTTTGCAAAGAGAGACATCGTGGAGTGGGGAGAGTCGATGCGCAAAGGGAACTTGTGGGTGGGCTTAGACTAGCCTCCAATCCCACAATCATACACACACAATACTTTTCTTTTTATATTTTGAGATACAAAGATAAGACACTTAGTGCCAAAGTGTGCCAAGGAGATACGCTTAAAACACAAATTAAGCTTGTACTAGACCCCTTTAGTGTTGGTATGTATGGATTCTTGAGTGTACAATAGTATGAAAAAGGAAAGGTTGAATCCTTGAGAAAATATAAAGTGACCTCACAAATGGGGTTCCCCTATAATGAGGATTGATAGAACACTTAAGTGATGAACACTAATATATGCGAAAAAAATGGCCACGTAAAATCTGAGGCTAAGGGATCATTACCAAATCATTTGCCAGCGAAGTACAAGTGGCAATTACTATAGTGGGGCTGACTTTTAGTGGAAAAGATAAGGCAAACTTCAAGGAATGTAGTGCTTCTGAATCGGTTGGCTCAAAATTAGCGCCTGCCAAATTGATTAACTCTGCAGAGTGAGCCAGAGGAGGCCAGATCGGCAACGCGCAGAATGTACGTGAATTAGCAGATATCACCGCCCTAGAATATTATGATCATGCTAATTATAGTGGGGCTCCAGAGAGTGCACAGACGGGCAAAGTAGAGCACCTTCTCTCTCTCGCTCTCTGTCTACATGTGTTACAGAGGTGAGTCCCTTCAATTCCCGTGATGCTAATAGTTGTTGTCTTCTGCTGGTCCAAGAGAGGCTGCAGAAGCCATGGACTGACGAAGACCTATGTGCGCAACGAAAATCCCATGGCATGAGAATCCAGTGCGCATCTAGTATTCTTTCTTTGAAAACTCTAACTTCGCATTTGCGTCAGTAATCACGTATGGTCTGCCTTACAATTATCAGGTCTCCATGCAGAGGATAAGCAACATCACAATGTTCGACGTGTTCGTCCTTCTGGGTCGAACTCTAAAACCTAGGAGCTTCTTGTCCAACTCAAGGATGGTGCTCTTTTGAAAAGTTCGAAGGTTGAGTCCTTCTGCACTGAAGCTGGACTATATTGTCCCGAGAAGGCGTATGTCAGTGATCCACAGCCCAGAGTTTGTATCCCCCCCTTCTTCGATTATGAGTACGACGTGCTCCCATGTCGCCATCCGCCTCCTGTAGCCTCTGCAATGCGTGCTTCCGCCATTTTCTTTTCCCCGGCCTCGCTGGTAGTCGACCAAGCTCTACAGCTACCCAACATCTCCAACGACCTTCAGGGTTTGAAGCTTTTACCTCAATTTGTATTCCAGGCCTTAACACGTACTCAGAGGAAACCTACTAGAAAAGATACTATCAAAGGGTTTCTCTCTGTTCCCTGTGAGCAACACCACTACCTGCCTTTCGTGCCCCAACTCAGTGCTCTTTCAGTGTGGTGCATCAACTCTGTGCACATTACCAAAACAAAACAATGACATAAAATGATGCCGAATTGTAATAGACCACAATGAGGGTGGGGGTAAATGGTGTACAAAAGGATGAAAATGGGTGGGAGGGTGGGAAAATGGGCAAAATGAATCCCAAGAACTGATGGCAAAAGGCCTCTCTCAATGAGGAGAAAGCACACCACCAAACTGAAGCACCACCACCAAACTGAAGCACCACCACCAAACTGAAGCACCACCACTAGCGCTCTAATACCATGTAGAGAGTACGCATGCGGAAGCAAAATGAAAAGTAAAGTACTCTCACAAAACAAAGAATGTGTGAGACACAAAATGAATAGACCATGAAATGGGTAAACTCATGTGGATTAGAAATGAGCTTGCCAAGAGGATGGAGTAGGCTCCTCAAGCTTCTAACCAAGTACAAACGAGGGGAGAGGCCCTCCTTATATAGATTTGGGAGAGGCTCTCAAAAGTACATCATATGTGTGATAAGTCTCTTGAAAGGAGAATGAATACATCTGGTAGAAGCACATGGCAAGGTACCCAAACATAAAGGAAATACAATATAAAATGGAAATAGACTAGAAATAGAGTGCCTCCTGGATACAAAATGGAGATGCACTCATGCAGATACAAATATAGATGAAGTAGGAGCAATCATGTCGTCAACACATATATGTTGATGAAATAATTCTTACAGGTATAGATGAGAAGGGCATACAAAGCCTAAAGAAGCAAATGGAGAAAGAGTTCAAAATTAGTGACTTGGGAGACTTGTCATATTTCTTGGGCATGGAGATTTCATATACTCAACATGGAGTGTATGTTACTCAAGAAAGGTATTTGAAGAACTTTTTGATCAAGTTTAAAATGGATGATTGCAGGGTGGCACCTACTCCAATGCAGGTGAATCACCAATTGAGCAGATATGGAGGAGAAGAATTCAAGGACATGAAGGTATATCAAAGTTTGGTTTGTAGTCTTATCTATGCAACTCTAACTAGGCCTGATTTGTCATATGCAATTGGAGTGTTGTCTCAATTCATGCATTGTCCTAGGAAAGAACATTGGATTGCAGGACAAAGGGTGTTGAGGTACATTAAGGGTACACTCAAAGAAGGTTTGTATTAAGGTTTCACATTAGATACAAACATCAAGATATATAGTGATACAGATTGGGCAGGTAATCCTGATGATAGAAGATCAACATATGGATACTTGTGTTATGTGGGAGATAAGTTAATCTCTTGGTGCTCTAAGAAGCAACACACATTTGCTTTATCATCTACAGAAGCAGAGTATAAAGGTATGGTTGAAGCTGCAAAGGAAGTCATATGGCTAAAGACTCTTATGAAGAGTTTTGATATCATTCAGAGTACACCCACTATTCATGGAGATAACATGAGTTCATTGTATCTAGCTCCTAACCCTGTTTTTCATGC
>CM035438.1:149700342-149702842 GCA_020310875.1 Ceratopteris richardii | reverse complement strand
AGAGAGGGTCTAGTGTGAGAAACTGATCCAAAACCTCAGTTACAGAGATGATCTGGGGCTGAAACTTCTTGGGCATGCTCCTCTGGTCCTTAGGCACTTGGTAGATGCTTCTCCTCAGTCTTGGTATCCCGAAAATGCGCCTTCATGCTTGTATGAATGTGTGTGTGACCTTTCACATACCCCTTCCTTGTCTCTTGACTCTTCAATGGATTCTTCTTGATCTTCAAACTCCCTTGAGTGCCCTTTGATGTTTCCTTTTACTCCTAATGGATAAGGAGTCGTGGCTTTACCTTTATCCAAGTATTTATGCTCATTTGGAATATCCAAATTACCAAAATTATCCACTAAGCTTGCTTCTTCTTTTTCAACACTCCCCCTCAAGCTTAAGTAGGAAGTGTCTATGTCCATCAAGCTCATCATGTTCTTGAACTTGCTTAACTTTGATGCATCCAATCCTTTGGTGAATAGATCAGCAACCTGCTCCTTTGTTGTCACAAAATGAACATCCACTTCATTAGTAGCAACCTTTTCTCTTACATAATGGTAATGCACTTCAATGTGCTTACTCCTAGCATGATACATGGGGTTATTAGCCAAGTGAATAGATGACATATTATCTCCATAAAGGGAGATTGTTCCAACCTGCACATCCAAGTCAATTAGAAGCTTTTTAAGCCACATAGCTTCACATGTAGCTAGAGCTAATGCTCTATACTCAGCCTCGGTTGAAGACAATGCCACCGTAGGTTGCTTCTTTGACATCCATGAGATAGTCTTTGTTCCAAGCATGAATACATACCCCGAAGTGGATCTTCTATCATCAATAGAACCAGCCCAATCAGCATCACTCCATCCTCTAAGAGTTAGATCTTCTCCATACCTATAAAACAATCCATTATTGATTGTATACTTAACATACCGAAGCACTCTTTTGGCTGTATTTAAGTGCTCTTGAGTAGCAACATGCATAAATTGGGCAAGTACGCCTACCACATAAGAAAGATCAGGTCTAGTCATTGTTGCATATATTAAAGAGCCAACCAAGCTTCTATATAATGTCAAATCATGAAGTTTCCTACCATCCAACATGCTTACCTTTGTATTTGCATCAATAGGTTGAGTGAGTACCTTACATTCAGCCATACCATACTTGTAAAGTACATCCAATAGGTATTTCCTTTGCAAAAGGTATATGCCATCCATTGCATAAACAACTTCAATACCTAGAAAGTACTTTAACTCACCCAAATCAGATACCTTGAACTCCTTTCCAAGGCTCCTCTTGATGTCTTTAATTCCTTCATGGTCACTACCTGTTATGATAAGATCATCCACATATATGCAAATAAATACCACCTTACTCCCTTCTTTCTTTATGTAGAGTGAGGGATCAGATTTGCTTTGAATGTACCCACACTTTTCAAGGTATTCCATAAGCCTTTGATTCCAGGCCCTTGGTGCTTGCTTAAGACCATACAAGGCCTTCTTCAACCTACAAACAAAATCAGGATGATCCACATCTTCATATCCAATAGGTTGTGCCATGTATACCTCTTCTTTTAGCTCACCATTCAAGAATGCATTTTTTATATCAAGCTGATATATAGGCCATCTTCTACCTGCACATACAGCTATTAAGGTCCTTATTGTTGTTTTGTTAGCCACGGGGCTGAATGTCTCTTCATAATCCACACCAAAAGTTTGTGTGAACCCCTTTGCAACCAACCTAGCTTTGTGTCTAGCTAGTGAACCATCGGCATTCCTTTTAGTCTTATACACCCATTTGTTTTGAACCACTTTCATACCTGGTGTTTTAGGCACTAATTCCCAAGTCTCATTGTCCTTGAGTGCTTTCATCTCTTCATCCATTGCTCTCTTCCATTCCTCCTTTGTTGATGCCTCCTCATACATTTGAGGATCATTATCTCCAATAACCTGCATTATATAGGCATAGTGCTTGGCAATGAAAGAGTCATAACTTAACCTTTGTATTGGCTTCTTGAGCCTTGAGGATCTCCTCTCATTCCCTTTAGGGAATTGCTTCCTTAACCTTGAAAGCTTTACTTGTGGTGTAACCACTTCTTCATAGTCTTCTTCATCCTGTGACTCACTATCACCTTTATGATCATCATGAGAGTCACTAAGAGACTTATACCTGGATGTTGGTGATTCTGATAGACTTCTTCTTTCTCCCATGTGTCCTTGGGTAGCTGATCTTGATGTTGAAGCCTCAGGCCCACTCATTTGAGTTGATTCAACCTGCATATCACCTTTACCACAAACTGATACATCATCCAAGTTATCATCTATTACCTTTTCTTTTCCCTTGTCTACATACCAAGGTTTCAATTCATTAAATACCACATCTCTTGATACATACAACTTCTTGGTGTAAGGGTTATAGCATTTGTACCCCTTTTGCTTAGTAGAATAGCCAATGAAAACACATTTTTCAGATTTTGCATCAAGTTTAGATCTTACCTCTTGTGGATGAACTTTT
>CM035438.1:149677842-149682842 GCA_020310875.1 Ceratopteris richardii | reverse complement strand
ATGTGAGGAACAAATCCTCTATATGCACAACAAAAGCACAATGAACCCAAAATAGGTCTTCCAGCCTACACCTGAAAATATACCTGACCTGGATCCAGCAATTTGACCCACCACCTGAAATCCAATGACTCCAAGGTTTTGTCCACACTTAGTAGACTCTGTTAGCTTTCCAACAAGCCAACAAACACTCAATTTGGATGAGTATAAGTCAGGCAACTCACTGTTACAAAACAGACTACCTGTCTGTCCACCTGTGCAAATTTTTCAGTTACAGTAAAATGCGAATATCTCGGCGCAGCAGTATGCAATCACTATGAAACTCGAGACAGAGAAAGTAGGAGAGATAGGCTTTCATTCAAGACAAGACTCACTGAATGTGGATTTATACACAGAGAGCAACACCTGTTACAAGTTGGGTATGTCTGACAGACTACAGTAGAGAGAGAGGGTCTAGTGTGAGAAACTGATCCAAAACCTCAGTTACAGAGATGATCTGGGGCTGAAACTTCTTGGGCATGCTCCTCTGGTCCTTAGGCACTTGGTAGATGCTTCTCCTCAGTCTTGGTATCCCGAAAATGCGCCTTCATGCTTGTATGAATGTGTGTGTGACCTTTCACATACCCCTTCCTTGTCTCTTGACTCTTCAATGGATTCTTCTTGATCTTCAAACTCCCTTGAGTGCCCTTTGATGTTTCCTTTTACTCCTAATGGATAAGGAGTCGTGGCTTTACCTTTATCCAAGTATTTATGCTCATTTGGAATATCCAAATTACCAAAATTATCCACTAAGCTTGCTTCTTCTTTTTCAACACTCCCCCTCAAGCTTAAGTAGGAAGTGTCTATGTCCATCAAGCTCATCATGTTCTTGAACTTGCTTAACTTTGATGCATCCAATCCTTTGGTGAATAGATCAGCAACCTGCTCCTTTGTTGTCACAAAATGAACATCCACTTCATTAGTAGCAACCTTTTCTCTTACATAATGGTAATGCACTTCAATGTGCTTACTCCTAGCATGATACATGGGGTTATTAGCCAAGTGAATAGATGACATATTATCTCCATAAAGGGAGATTGTTCCAACCTGCACATCCAAGTCAATTAGAAGCTTTTTAAGCCACATAGCTTCACATGTAGCTAGAGCTAATGCTCTATACTCAGCCTCGGTTGAAGACAATGCCACCGTAGGTTGCTTCTTTGACATCCATGAGATAGTCTTTGTTCCAAGCATGAATACATACCCCGAAGTGGATCTTCTATCATCAATAGAACCAGCCCAATCAGCATCACTCCATCCTCTAAGAGTTAGCTCTTCTCCATACCTATAAAACAATCCATTATTGATTGTATACTTAACATACCGAAGCACTCTTTTGGCTGTATTTAAGTGCTCTTGAGTAGCAACATGCATAAATTGGGCAAGTACGCCTACCACATAAGAAAGATCAGGTCTAGTCATTGTTGCATATATTAAAGAGCCAACCAAGCTTCTATATAATGTCAAATCATGAAGTTTCCTACCATCCAACATGCTTACCTTTGTATTTGCATCAATAGGTTGAGTGAGTACCTTACATTCAGCCATACCATACTTGTAAAGTACATCCAATAGGTATTTCCTTTGCAAAAGGTATATGCCATCCATTGCATAAACAACTTCAATACCTAGAAAGTACTTTAACTCACCCAAATCAGATACCTTGAACTCCTTTCCAAGGCTCCTCTTGATGTCTTTAATTCCTTCATGGTCACTACCTGTTATGATAAGATCATCCACATATATGCAAATAAATACCACCTTACTCCCTTCTTTCTTTATGTAGAGTGAGGGATCAGATTTGCTTTGAATGTACCCACACTTTTCAAGGTATTCCATAAGCCTTTGATTCCAGGCCCTTGGTGCTTGCTTAAGACCATACAAGGCCTTCTTCAACCTACAAACAAAATCAGGATGATCCACATCTTCATATCCAATAGGTTGTGCCATGTATACCTCTTCTTTTAGCTCACCATTCAAGAATGCATTTTTTATATCAAGCTGATATATAGGCCATCTTCTACCTGCACATACAGCTATTAAGGTCCTTATTGTTGTTTTGTTAGCCACGGGGCTGAATGTCTCTTCATAATCCACACCAAAAGTTTGTGTGAACCCCTTTGCAACCAACCTAGCTTTGTGTCTAGCTAGTGAACCATCGGCATTCCTTTTAGTCTTATACACCCATTTGTTTTGAACCACTTTCATACCTGGTGTTTTAGGCACTAATTCCCAAGTCTCATTGTCCTTGAGTGCTTTCATCTCTTCATCCATTGCTCTCTTCCATTCCTCCTTTGTTGATGCCTCCTCATACATTTGAGGATCATTATCTCCAATAACCTGCATTATATAGGCATAGTGCTTGGCAATGAAAGAGTCATAACTTAACCTTTGTATTGGCTTCTTGAGCCTTGAGGATCTCCTCTCATTCCCTTTAGGGAATTGCTTCCTTAACCTTGAAAGCTTTACTTGTGGTGTAACCACTTCTTCATAGTCTTCTTCATCCTGTGACTCACTATCACCTTTATGATCATCATGAGAGTCACTAAGAGACTTATACCTGGATGTTGGTGATTCTGATAGACTTCTTCTTTCTCCCATGTGTCCTTGGGTAGCTGATCTTGATGTTGAAGCCTCAGGCCCACTCATTTGAGTTGATTCAACCTGCATATCACCTTTACCACAAACTGATACATCATCCAAGTTATCATCTATTACCTTTTCTTTTCCCTTGTCTACATACCAAGGTTTCAATTCATTAAATACCACATCTCTTGATACATACAACTTCTTGGTGTAAGGGTTATAGCATTTGTACCCCTTTTGCTCAGTAGAATAGCCAATGAAAACACATTTTTCAGATTTTGCATCAAGTTTAGATCTTACCTCTTGTGGAATGTGCACATAGCAAGTACATCCAAAAACCTTGAGATGTTCCACACTTGGTTTCTTACCATAGTAGGCCTCATTTGGAGTCAACTTATGCACACCACTTGTAGGTACCCTATTCATCAAATAAACTAAAGTATAAACAGCCTCAGCCCAATAAAATAATGGCATGTGTGCTTCATTAATCATACACCTTGCAATTTCAACAATGTGCCTATTTTTCCTTTCAGCCACCCCATTTTGTTGGGGGGTATACCTGCATGTAAATTGCCTTTTAATACCATTCTCATACAAATAAGAGCTGAATTATTTGGAGAAGTATTCTCCCCCTCCATCAGACCTTAGGGCTTTGATATATTTACCTGTCTCCTTCTCAACCTCTTGTTTGAACCTCTTGAACATAGAGAACACATCTGATTTTTCTTTAATGATGTATATCCAAACTTTTCTAGAATAATCATCAATAAATGTAACAAAATACCTTGATCCTCCCAAGGATGACTCTTTGGAAGGTCCCCATACATCAGTATGGATGAGGTCCAAGAGATTTGCAGCCCTATGTGTGCTCCTTTGGAATGGTTGTCTTGCTTGCTTCCCTAGTTGACATGCATCACAAAATTCATGAAGCTCTTTGTTCTCAAACATGGGCAGCCCTCTTACAAGCTCTTCCTTGCTCATATTCCTTAGCTTAGGAATGTTGACATGGCCTATTCTCTTGTGCCAAAGGTCAAGTTCAGCAATCCTTTGATTACCAATCATAACAAAGCATACCTTGCTTGCATTAGGAGACACATCCAAGGTGAACATTCTTCCTTCTTTTCTTCCTTGAGCAACAAGCTTGTTTCCATCTTTAGGATTCCTTATAAAGCATCCTTTGTCATTGAAGGTGACCTGCAAACCCTTCTCTACCATTTGCCCTACTGAAATAAGGTTCTTAGTAATAGATGGAACATGCAATACCTTCTCAAGCACCTTGGCTGATTTGTCACATCCAATTCTTACATCTCCAATGTGCTCTATGACATGTTCGGTGTTGTCACCTGTCTCCACACATCCTGTGGACTTTGGAACCTGCAAATTGGTGAATATATCACCCTCACAAGACATATGATTGCTGCACCCTGAGTCTATGTACCATTTGGTATCATATTTAGCATCCTTTGAATAACCATGTCTCATAGCAAGCAATTGATCATTACCTGTTTCCTTGTTTGAAGCATTTGCATAGTTCCCTAGCTTTCTTTGAGTGTATTTACCATCTTTATATCTACAATCTGAAGCTATATGATTTGGTTTACCACAATTATAGCAAATCATACCTTTGTGGGGTTTGTAGCCTCCTCTTCCTTTGCCTCTACCTCTTGCCTTTGCTTGGAATGTAGAGTCACTTGAGCTTTCTCCTTCTTCTTTGCTTTGATGGTTGCCTTGATTGTTGTAGCCTCTTCCTCTTCCTCTTCTTCCACCTCTCCCTTTGCCTCTTGAAGAGTATAGGACCTGACCATGAGTGTCCTTGCTTTTGGATGAATCTCCAAATGATGCCTCCTCAGCCACCAAGTGAGGAATGAGGTCTTCTAAGCATGGAAGTGGATCTCGATAGAGGATAGTGGTAATGAGAGGCTTCCACTTGTCTTCTCCTCTCAATCCATTGAGAGTGACCTGAACCAAATCTTCATCATCAACCTTGCATCCCACTGATGCTAATTGATCCCTTAGATCCTTGATTTTGAGTGTGTACTCAACCACACTTTGGCTATTACCTTTCTTCATGGTATTGAGCTCATTTTTTAGTTGCATTTTCCTAGCTCTTGTAGAGGTTGCATAAACCTTTTCCAAAGCATCCCATACATCCTTGGCATTATCAAAATTTTGTATATGACCAACCATAGCATTAGAAATTACCTGAGATATGAGAAACATTGCTCTTCTATTCCTTTCTTCCCACTCTTTGAGCTCCTTCCTTTGTGCATTGGTAGTGGTTGCATCTTCAAGGTCTACATCAGGCCTTTCTTCTTCTCCATTCACTATGGACCATAGCCCTTTGCCCATGAGGTAATTTGTAACTCTGAACCTCCAAG
>CM035438.1:149622842-149672842 GCA_020310875.1 Ceratopteris richardii | reverse complement strand
CCGTACTTAAGATTCAGTACGCAATCCAGGGAATCTTTACTGTAGCTTAAACTTTGCCATATGGAACCTGAACCTAGATACTACAGAGAACTTAAGACAACACGGATCCTAGAAGAGTTACCACGACTGCACAGACTTCGCCACCTATTTGCTGAACATTTCCAAGAAAGAAACAACCTGATGTGCGAACTAGTTGAGACTCACAACCGCAATGGATACCATCAGACAACCGATAAGCCGAAACACAGATACACAGAGAATACGTAGAAAGTCACCAAGATACTCTGGATTACTCAACTCGACACACAGTAACGCTACAGACCAATCACTCAGACAGACAGTCTGGTGATCTTTCGTACATCTATGAAGTTAACAAACAGAACAGATGTCGACACGGCAGACAAGACAAAAGACGAACATGAAACTCAGAATACTAGAGATTATGCAAACGACACTACAGCAACGACCCGCTCAGTCACCCAGACAGACAGTCTGGTGATCCATCACGGAACCGTCACTGGCGCATCTTTCTTTGATTTATATAACTTTTTTACAAACTGTTTGTAACAACTTTTCACTCGTGCGAACAAGATTCAGTTACATATTCCCAATCCGGCGGCCGCTAACACTCTGGCACGCACGGTGGACTCGAACCCGCAGGTTTACAAAACTATGGCTCATCTATAATGCCTTCTAAGTACATATTTCTAGCTAATCTAAAGGTGCAGGCGATTTTTTTCTTTAGGGTTTCTAATAATTGTTTTAGGGTGTCCGGTTCTATTAACTGTGCATCTGTTCTTACAGAGCTTAGCGCTATGGCTTCGGTGAGCAAAATTTCTGCTTGGGTTTGCAGAAAGGCTTCCTGTAAATAAAATTCGTTTGCAAGCGCCGCATCTCTGGATGTCTTCATGTCTGCAACTTGATTTTCCATACTGTTTACTCTTTCTTTTTGATTGTCCAATTGATTTTCCCGTCTCTCGATCTCTTGAGTCTGGAAATGGATCGTTCTGGAGTAGGCATCCCTTTCTCTGCGTAAATCTGTTATTACCTTCTGTTTTTGAGCTTCTTTTGACAAATATCATTTGAGCATATTGTTTACATCTGATAAATTTTCTTTTGTTCTTTGAAGTTCGTCTTCTGTTAGCTTAGCTTGGCTGAGTTGCACTCTGGTCTCTTCCAATAGATTACCTAATGCTATTCTGGCATCTTCTTTATCCTTTAGCTCGATCTTCAACTGACTGTTTTTGGCCTGTGCTTCACTTAATAGCTTGTCCTTTTTGTTGAGATCTGCTAGTGCGGTGTCTCTTTGATCACCAATTTTCTGTTGTTCTGCAAGTTGAGCTTGGAGTTGGGTAATTTGTGAGTGGAGCTGATGGTTTTCGGCTTTAACCGCATCTATCTCTTCTTGCAGGGGCATGATGTCTGCTTCTAGGATGTCTACCTTGTGTTGTAGCTCATTCCTGATGTTATCTGTGACTTCTCTTAGGTGGATTGGTGATTGCTATGATAGGTTGATGAGCAATTGATCCATGTTTGCCAATTCAAAGATTACGGGAATCGAAGGAAGTGGGAGATGTTGGAGAGGCGGAGATGCGGACGTGGTGAGGAGTTGTTGGGAGTTGGGTGGGGAGTAGTTTGGTGATGAGGAAGAGGAGTCAGCGGTTTCGGCAGGGTGAATGGGTTGGATGGGGATAATGGTTTCAATTGGCGGCTCCGGTGGGGGAGTGGGAAGAAGAGAATTGGATTGTGTTACCTTGGTGTGTTGTGCAGTTTCTTCAGCTGTGGAGTCAACTGCCTTAAGCAGCTCTTCGAGCACTTCTTTAGCAACTTGTTCGTGATCTGCTTGCTGTTCCCTTTCAATCTGTTGCTGGGATGCTTCTTCGGTAGAAGTTGTGTCGGCTTCAGTACGATTTTCCAGTTCTTGTTGCTCTTGGGAAGATGATTGTGCGGAGGATTCATGCTGCATCGATGTTGCGGTGTCGTGGAATGTTTCTTCATCATGTTTTGCTTCTTCTTCATCTTTGGTTTCTTTGGCTGATCCCTGTGCTTCGCTCTCAGAAGAACTGATTCTGATCCTCTTTCTGCGGAAGAGTTGGTTTAGCTCCTCTTCATCTTCTTCCTCATCGTCCCATAATTGTACAGATTCTTCATGTCTTAGAACAGGCCCTCGGGGTGGTGGTTGTGCTGCGAGTATTGCCGAAAAAAGGAAGGACAGGATGTGCGGCAATCTGGACCTTGGCATGCCTCCCTTGTTCACTTGTTTAATTATGGATACGCACTCTCGGTGAATGCGGTGGAAGAAGAATGATGCGAAGTTTACTGGTTCTTGAGCAGCTAAATCTATGGCGGAGTAGAAGGGACGGGATATTCCATAGGTGTGTTTCTGTAGATTGAGAATAGTGACTAAGAATTGGAGGGCTGATCTTTCTGGTTCTGGTCGACATAGGATTGCATACTCGTTTGAGGAATACCTAGGAAATAGTTCTATCATTCTTGCGACTGGCAGACTCGGGCCATTTTCCCGACCTTGCGAAGGGAGTCTAAACGCTTCTGCAAAAGCTTGGAAGGTGATAAGTGTACAGGATGGGAGGGAGGTGATCGGCCAACTCTGCTCGGTGGCAGGTGTGTTGGCGATGGCGGAGATGATCTGGGCATAGAATGGGTGGGACTCCACTCAATGCCAAGGCAGTTCAGGAACTCTCCTACGTCGGCAGGGAGTCCATCACGGAAGGCGGCATAGTTAGCCAAAGCTTCCATGGCGCACACAGAGACAGTAAGCACAAGCACACAGAGCACAGGGTAAGCACACAGAGCACAAATCACACAAACACAATAGCGATTTTTGGCGAAACAGAAAAGGTTAAGTAGATGCGTTGCAGTGGAGAGCAATCAAGAGTTACTAATCATCGCGCGGTATTGAGATGATAATTCTTAACTTCGGTGTGCATGCGTTAGTAGCTGGAAAGGGCAATGCAGCTGTGGACATAATTAGGTATCAAAACGCGGATATTTACAGACTTATTTTATTAAGCACGCCAAAAAAAAAAGAAAAGAAAATAAATAAAAGAAAATAAAGAAAAGAGAACGCCAAAAAAAAAAAAAAATGCGGCTAAGTGAAATGTCAGTGTGGGTTAGATGTGTGTTGATACGGCTGCAACTTCGAACCGTTGATGACTTTCGGAAGAGGAATTCCGGTCAACATAGTCAACCGAAAAGTTGCTGGACCCACTTGTTCAGAAATCCGGTAGGGACCAAACCATCACAACTTGAATTTGCCAGCAGAGCGATTCGACTTTGCATTGTAAAAGAGTACAAGTTGTCCCACCGAAAAAATTGGAGTCTTTAGATATTGATCATGTGTTTGAGCTTGTCTTAGTTGTACTTCCTGCATATCCAAAAAACTGTGCCATCGATGCTCGTCTAATTCTCTGAGTGTATCCAACCGAAATGACAGTGATTCTTCAGGTAGCAGTTTCTGAGCGATTGCTACTCGTAAACTTGGTATAACTATCTCCATCGGTGCTATTGCTTCTAATCCATAAGCTAGTTTGAAAGGGGTTAATCCTGTTGTTACCTTGTATGTAGTCCGATATGCCCATAATACTGCAGGTAGCAGTTGATCCCATCTTTCCGGTGCTTCTAAAATGAGTTTTCGAAGCATATTCAACAGAGTTTTGTTTGTACTCGCAGCCAAACCATTTGCACGAGGATAATATGGTGAACTAAATTTATGTGTGACCTGAAACGAATGTGTGAGTACTTTCATTAAATTGTTGACAAAATGAGTGCCTTGATCTGTAATAAGTTCCAACGGTAAGCCAAAATGTGGAAAGAAATCCTTCAGTAGACACTTAGCTACCGCAACAGCTGTGGCAGACCGTAAAGCCTAGGCTTCTGCCCATCTGGTAGCATAATCAATACATGTCAAAATATAACAATTATTACTGAGGATTGCTGGTGGTGTAATAGGGCCAATGAAATTTAGACCCCACTTCTGAAAAGGCTCTAATGGCAAGACAGGTTGTAGAGGGAAAAGATGACATTGAAGGGGCTGTCCAGATCTCTGACAACTATCACATTGTTTGACAAACTGTGATACATCCCTGTACATAGTAGGCCACCAGAGACCAATTTGCAAAATTTTCCGGTGTGTTAAGTTTGCAGCAAAATGGCCACCGGAAGGAATTGAGTGAGCCAAATTAATGACTGAGGTAACTTCATGTGGTGGAATACAACGAAGTAAAACTCCAGTGTGATCTATATAGTATAAATACCCAACAATCAACCGAAATCGGCGACTGAAAACTGAAATTTTCCTTCGTATGGCAGGAGAAGTCTGAGTAGGAAGGTATCCATCAGTGAGGAAGGTCAAGATCTGATCATAATATGTAGATGGCATAGGTGGGTCTGTAATTTCATCATTAGTTGGTTCAGAGACATAAATTGTCGGTGTTGTGTCATCTATACCGACCGGAGCTTCACTGGAATCTAAGCAAGAGAGAAAATCTGCTAAGGCATGTGAACTGCCTGGCCGATGAATAACTTCGTAGTTAAACTCTTGTAAAAGTAGAACCCATCGAGCTAATGGACCACCCAGATGCTGTTGCCGAACTAGATAGACAAGTGCAGCATGATCTACATGAAAAGTAAATCGACGGCTCAACAAATAATGTCTGAATTTCTTGACAGAATATACTAGACCTAGACATTCTCTCTCTGTTACGGAGTAATTCTTTTCAGCAGGGGCTAATCTTCGACTTGCATAGTACACTGGTCTGAACCACTTATCGGTTTGTTGCATTAGAACGCTTCCTATTGCTATATCTGAAGCATCAACAAATACATGAAATGGGCGATCCCAGTCAGGAGGCTATAAGATTGGAACCTGTGTTAGTAATCCCTTTAGACGATCAAAATTAGTTTGACAGTCTGGGGTCCAGTCAAATTGTCGAGGGGTCTTGGTTATCAATTGGTTCAGTGGTATTGCCAAATGAGCAAGCCACCGCAAGTGCCAACCATGCCATCTTACTTGGCCCATGAAGCGCATTACTTCCTTAGGTGTAGTGGGTACAGGTGCTTCTAACACAGTTGTGATTTTATCTGGATCCACCTGTATGCCTTGTGCAGATACAATGTGACCAAGTAGCTTTCCACATGAAACCGCAAACACAGATTTGTTTGGGTTCAAACAGAGTCTGTATTCTCTGCACTTTTCAAAGCAGCACCGTAAATGGAACAGGTGTGCTATCATCTTACCAAAAACTGAAAAATCATCAAGATATACTTGCATAAAAGAGGTAAGGTAAGGAGAAAATATTTCCTGCATACACCTTTGGAACGTACTTGGGGCATTCCTTAATCCAAACCACATAACAGTACATGCGAAAACACCCCAGTTGGTAATGAAGGCGGTCTTTGGTATATCCTGTTCAGCCATTCCAACTTGATTATACCCACTGTACCCATCTAAGAATGAATACATTTCATGTCTTGCTACTCTATCAAGCATTGTGTCAAGAAAAGGGAGCGGAAATGGATCAGGCACTGTAGCTGCGTTCAGTTTCCGGTAATCTACACATATTTGTAACTGCTTATTCTTTTTAGGGACAATAACAATTGGTGAGATCCATTCAGCATGCTCTATTGGTACAATAAATCCGACTTTGAGTAGCCTATCAAGTTCTGCCTTTACCTGTGATGCATAGTTTGGATTCATCCGGTAGCTCGGTTGCTTAAGTGGTTTTGCTTCCGGCTTCAGCATGACCCTGTGTTGATAGATGCGCGGGTCCAAACCCTTCATATCTTTGTAATCCCATGCAAATACATCAGAAAATTCTCGAAGTAGTTGGATTAGATTTGCTTGAAATAATTCCGGTAAGCTCTCCTTTATCTTAACAGGTCGTGGATTTTCTTCATCACCTAAATTGTAAGTGGTCAGTTGATCTTCTGGAACATAAAATTTTCGAGGCTTCTCTGTATTCTCAGCTGGCTTAAAAAGTTGTTGTAGATCAGCATCATCTATGGTAGCCTTATCTTCTTTCATATCTTTTTCTGTTACAGTCATCATCATACAAACTGAAGGATTCCAATTATCTACAACAGATTGTAGATCAACAGTTCCTAGGGAGATCAAGTCAATGTTATTTTTCAGAAACTCTTCTTCTTCATCATCTGACAACCCATCTAGCATATGGACGGGTTCCGCAAAATACGGTCTAGCATGCAACTCGCAAGGTTGTATAGCATCTAATTTTACAACGTATTTATGATTATTATCTTTGAAAGTGAGTTCCTGTGCAGACCAATCTTGTATCACCTTAGCGTGCTTCAGCCAAGGTCGGCCGAAAAGGAGATTATAATCAAGGGTGGATTCCGGTAATTCTAGTATGACAAAGGTCATTTTAAAAGTTGTACCTTGTAAAGTTATTGGTACATTTCGTACAAGTCCTATGGGATGGACTCTTGACTGGTTGGCCATTCTGACAAAAAACTGAACTGGTTCGATTTTGGTCCACCCTAAC
The DNA here is from genome assembly GCA_020310875.1 of Ceratopteris richardii. Taxonomy (NCBI): domain Eukaryota; kingdom Viridiplantae; phylum Streptophyta; class Polypodiopsida; order Polypodiales; family Pteridaceae; genus Ceratopteris; species Ceratopteris richardii. The sequence continues at coordinate 149,666,321 of CM035438.1, read as the reverse complement.
TTTTTACACAGTGCAGCAGTAGCAATGTTGACACCAGATCCTCCATCAATTAGTACCTGTGTGATTTTATGATTTTTAAATCATACCATAATTAAAGGAACTGAATCATCGACCGTAGAATCAGGTTCTGGTTGCACTGTTGCTGTTGCTGGAATGCAAGAAGGCACAGGACTGAACTGCTGTTGGAATTGTTGTCGAACTCCCAGTACTAGTGCAAGTAATTGGCCCAGACAAAGAGTGATGGATGCTTTAGATAAAATTTCCCAGGCCTTTTGTGATTGGATTGTATTTTCCACAGATTCTGAAGATGATGCGCCTGCTAAAGATGATGTGCCTGCTGCTGAATTAGAATCTTGTTGTTGTGTTCCTTCTTGGGTTAAACGGAGTCTGGATCACCGGAAAAGGATCTGGGAAGACTAGAGGTTCTACGGTGGTCCATTGACTAGCTTTATCATATATCCTTTGTTGTTCACGTATGCCTGGTTCAAATATTTCTGCTGCTGGTTGCAGTTGTTTACTGGATCGGGTCTGAATTACTACAGCGTGCGTTTCTACTGGTGTGATTTGTACCATATTAGCCATTGGGTTTTGACGTTCTTTCTTCCTCTAATCATCCTCAGCTGCATCCTTACAAAATCTTCTAATGTGACCAAATTCACCACAGAAATGACAGCGCGGTGGTGGCAAATTGGGATTTTCTGGTGCTGGTCCGGCCTACCAGCGGTTTGCATGGTAGTTATTATTTCTTTGTCCTCTGTAATTTCGATATCCTTGTTGCTGGTTTTTTCTCATTTGCGGAGGTACATAGTGATTGGCTGGCTGCCCTGGTTCTTGTATAATTGCATTGACAGTTGCTGTTCCCTGCACTTTGGCGTTATATGTGCAGTTTTCGGTGGTGTGTCCAGTAGTGTTACAGATAGCACAAAACAACTGATTAAGTGCACAAGTGGCACTAGTATGGCCTGAATTCTTGCATGTAGTGCAGTACATCTATCTGGTCGGGTCTTCGGTGATATTTCTATTTGCTTTTAACCACTCCAGATCTTCTGTAAATCCTCCAACCTTGTTTTCCAGCTGCAAAGCCATTGCAATCACTGCATCTAGCGTCATAGCTCCTACATAGCGTATGATCATAATCTGTTTAAGTTGTGGAGTCAAGCCATTGATAAACCATTGAGTAATAACGTCATCCGGTAGGTTGGCATGTGCTGGTGGTAACTGCCTCAAATGAGTCCTGAATAGAGTGGCGTATTCCTGTACTGTTTGATTTATCTTCTGTTTTGCAGGTAGTCAAAAATTTTGGATGGATTCTTCTTTAGCCTGAATCTCTACAAAAAGGCATCCCTTACTGCTTCATAGGTGCTGAAATGGTTAATATCATATTCTGTAAGCCATCTAGCTGCTTCGTTGACCAATGTCGATTGGAAAACAATAGCCTTATACGTCGAATCAGGTGGATGGTTGAGCACTTTGTAACTTATCTAAAATGTGCGTACATGAGCATCCGGGTCATCTCCTGGGAATCCACCAAATTTGGTGTACGTTACTCCTGTTGGAGTCGGCCTTGGTGGGCATAGTTGTTGTTGTTGCTGCTGTTGTTGTTGTTGCTACTGTTGTTGTTGTTGCCCGTTCATGGCTCTGATGGTTGTATTGTGACTATCTTCTGTATCCCGGGGCTGAATATCTGAACTATCGGAATCTGTATCGTCAGCATGTGCACTTTCCGATTCGATAATCTTGTTCAGTATGTTTCGAATCTCGATTTTGAACATGCTACCTTCCTTCTTGATGTCGAATGTAGGGAAACTTACCCCCAATAGCGGTGACTGGTTTGAAGATTCATCGAGAAATGGTAAACCATCGCTGAAAAACTGCGATCTTTCAGCAACTGTTACCGAAATATCACCGGAATGTGTCGAATCTTTGCCAAAACAAGGTGTTTTTTCTCCTTCACTAATTTCCTTGGCTAAAGTGTTTCTAGTCGTAAATAGATTTGAATCTTTACCCAATGTTGTTAAAGTAACTTCATTCTGCGTCCTGGTAGATTCTGGAGTTACTATATCTTCGACAGACTGTGCCGAAATAGTACTCGAATTTACCAGAGGCGTAACACGTTCCACCGGAATATGACCGGAATCACTACTAACATTCTTTACTTTCTTGACAACTGGGTTAGACCTAGTTGTACTTCTACCTCCCGGAGTCGTTCTTAGTAAATTAAGTACCCCAAGCTGGCGGTTCTTTGGATACGTTTCACCGGATCGAGTAACCGGCATGTATCATCTTTTGTACTAATCGCGTACTATTACTGTCGATTAAAAATTTACAGTCACGTTTCCACAACAGGTTTGCAACAATTTGATCTGTTGCCACCTTCCCACAGACGATGCCAGTGTTAAACGTTGTTTGTTCTTCTAACTGACAAAAGTGTGTTTACGTGATTCTTGGGTTCTTGGGAGTGGAAGGGGTCTGTTAGACAGAGGCCCTATACTTAATCCCAAACTCACTGCTGACACCCAGCAATATACGAATGCTGAGAGCTCTATCAAAAACTGTTGTACTTAGACATTACCGTTCACAGTCTTAGCTCAACCACGTGTACCGAATACGCTAAGATTCTATGTTTCATCTACACATAACTTACTGAACATATCAGAACAAGAGTATTCATTCAGCCTTCACAGAATGGATACCACACTCCGTCCAATATCCGAAGATACAGAAAATCCCACTGTTCAGATACACCGTACTTAAGATTCAGTACGCAATCCAGGGAATCTTTACTGTAGCTTAAACTTTGCCATATGGAACCTGAACCTAGATACTACAGACAACTTAAGACAACACAGATACCAGAAGAGTTACCATGACTGCACAGACTTCGCCACCTATTTGCAGAACATTTCCAAGAAAGAAACAACCTGATGCGCGAACTAGTTGAGACTCACAACCGCAATGGATACCATCACACAATCGATGAGCCGAAACACAGATACACACAGAATACTCAGAAAGTCGCCAAGATACTCTGGATTACTCAACTCGATACACAGTAACACTACAGACCAATCACTCAGACAGACAGTCTGGTGATCTTTCGTACATCTATGAAGTTAACAAACAGAACAAATGTCGACGGTAGACAAGGAAAAAGACGAACATGAAACTCAGAATACTGGAGATTATGCAAACGACACTACAGCAACGACCCGCTCAGTCACCCAGACAGACAGTCTGGTGATCCATCACGGAACCGTCACTGGCGCGTCTTTCTTTGATTTATATAACTTTTTTACAAACTGTTTGTAACAACTTTTCACTCGTGCGAACAAGATTCAATTACATATTCCCAATCCGACGGCCGCTAACAGATAATACAATGCACAATGTGAATTCAATTGGATCAATGAAGGCCAAGGATGGAAGTACTCTTCTGAGTAAGGTCTTGTATGTTCCTACAATTCCAAAGAATCTGATAAGTGAAGGGACATTGTTGAAAAAGGTTATGAAGTAAGGTTCACTAATGATGGAGTTTTTGTGGAAGACCCTAGCAGTGGGTATAAACAAATTGTTTCAGGGACGAAAGAATGAAGACTCTTCACATTGAAGATTCAAGGTAATGTTGGTCATGCCTTGTTTACTTATGGAGGACATAAGATCCTTGAGTTAGATCTTTGGCATAAAAGGCTTGGACATTTCAATGAAAGAGGTATTACGGATATGGTTAACAATGGATCACTGCTTGGATTGCCTCATGTTGTAGGTCAACATATGACACACAGATGTGAGGCATGTCAATTAGGTAAGGCTCATAAGCAATCATATTCTAAGCATGGTTTCATGTATTCAGTGTTGGAGATAGACGTCTGCGGAAGCACACGAACAACACAAGAAAGAAGAAGAAGCTTGGAGCACAAACACACAATACTGAATGTATTACTAGAGAATGTACAAAGATAAGTAGCCCATTAGGGCGATAGGCGTATATACAAGCCGGGGAAAAAAAACCTCCTAAAGAGGGAAAAAAGTGCCCCGGCGGTCCTAGAGTGTTCACACACATCACTACCTAAATATATCAACAAATCCCCCCTGGGAGTGATGCGGTGAACAAGGAGCTGGCACTCATGTATAAGGAAGTGCCAAGCTATGTGGAAATCACTCCACAAAAGGAAGTAAGCCCAAAGCTTTGCGGAAAGCTTCAAACTTCTCCCTAGGCAGAGCCTTCGTGAAAAGGTCTGCAATGTTCTCCTGTGTGGGCACATATGCCAAGCTGATCTCCCCAGCAGAGAACCTCTCCCTGACATAGTGATAATGCACCTCAATGTGCTTAGTGCGAGCATGGAACACAGGGTTCCTCGCAACTGCCAATGCGCTCTGACTGTCAGTGAAGATGATGGTGGCAGAAGACTGGCCAACACCCAAATCAGCCATAAGGCGTCTGAGCCACACACACTCAACAGTCGCTGTGAAAGCTGCCCTATACTTAGCCTCACAACTAGAAGTGGCCACAGTAGGCTGCTTCTTTCTCAACCAAGATATACATGAGCTACCAAGCATGAAGCAAAAACCACTGGTGGACACACGAGTGTCATAGCAACCAGCCCAATCTGAGTCAGAAAAAGCATGCAAATCTGGCGGTAGTGATCCCCCCTTGGGATAAAACAACCCAAGCAGCCGATACACTCAAGTAGCGAAAGATGCGCTTAACCTCTTTCCAATGCGTGACTCCTGGGCAATGCATAAACCTGCTCATCTGTGAGACAGCAAACTGAATATCTAGCCGAGTAATGCATAAGTAAATCAAGCATCCAACAGCCTGCTGATAGAGAACAACATCAAATGCATCTCCAGCATCATGAAGACTCAATCGTAAACCTGTCTCCATAGGAGTGGCAATAGGCTTACAGTCTTCAAGGCCAAAACACTGCAATAATGTGTCAATATATTTTGTTTGACACAAAGCCATTCCACCATCAACTTGCATAAACTGAATGTCCAAATAGTGATGCAAATGCCCCAAATCAGACATCTCAAATGAGGCATGCAAATCAGCCTTGAAATCAGAAATATGCTTCTCAATAGGACTAGTGAGCAGCATGTCGTCTACATAGACAACAATGATCAGAAGCACATCATTAGCATGCTTAACATATAAGGTGCTTTTAGTTGGACTGTTCTCAAAACCATGTGCAATCAGATAGGCATGTATCTTCTCATACCAAGCACGTGGTGCTTGCTTTAAACCATATAACGCCTTCTTTAACCTGCACACCTGGTTTTCATGCCCTTTCTGCACAAAGCCACGGGGCTGAAAAACATACACTTCTTCATGCAAGTCACCATTCAGAAATGTTGTTTTAATGTCCAACTGATGTACATTCCAACCATGATGGGCTGCAAGTGCACAAATGCTCCGAACAGTAGTCATACGGCATGTAGGTGCAAAGGTCTCATCAAAATCAATGCCTCTTTCCTGCGCATAACCCTTTGCAACAAGCCTAGCCTTATACCTGTCAATTGTACCATCAAGTTTACGCTTCAGCTTGTATACCCACTTAGTGCCAATGGCCTTCTTGCAGGGAGGCAAGTCACATAAAGACCATGTACCATTCTTCATTATAGCATCATATTCAGATTGCATAGCAGCCATCCAATTTTCTAAATTCTGTGCTTCATCAAAAGAAACAGGCTCATTCTCATCACAGAGACTAGATGCAGCCATAGCATAGCAATCTGATGCAAAGGAGGCACTATGAGAGCCTGAACGAGTACGATATGACAAAGGTGCATCTAATTTGCTGTCACACAAAGTCTGCACCAGCCATTTTGGCATAGTTTTTGCCTGCTCAATATCAGCTCTCTCATCAGCAAGTGCATCATGCTACTAAATCTGCATCAGAAATGGAATGATTTGCATCATCATATGAAACCTGCAAAGGCTGAGAAGTTGCCTCATTAGGACCAGCACTAGACTGTCCACCTGTAAAAAGAGGCATCAAGGTATCATACATGTCTTTGGAGCTAACAGATGTCTCCTTAGTACATGAAAGCAATGGCTGAATAACATCTTCCACAAAGACAACATCACGGCTAACCAGAATGCGTTTAGTCTGTGGATGATACAGACGATAGCCTTTACTTTCAGAACTATACCCAACAAAAATACATTTTACTGCCTTATCATCCAATTTTCTGCGATGTTGTTCAGGCACTAATGCATATGCCAAACAACCAAAAACACGCAGATGAGCAACAGATGGCTTGCGGTCATGCTAAGCCTCATATGGAGTGATAGACTGCAACGCTTTAGTGGGACACCTGTTCAGTACATATGCTGCACACATGACAGCCTCAAGCCAGAAACTATGTGGTAAAGCCCGACTTTTGACCATGCACCTCACCATCTCCATGAGTGACCTGTTCTTTTGTTCAGCAACTCCATTCTGTTGAGGTGTATACGACACTGTACATTGGTGTTTTATCCCACGTTCAGCCAGAAATGCATTAAAATCTGAAGACATATATTCCCCCCCTCGATCAGAACGGAGGGTGCCCATTTTACATGCTGACAGATTTTCAGCCAAAACCAAAAACTGTTTGAAGCACATGAACACTTCAGACTTTGCTTTGAGTGGATATACCCATGCATGCCTGGAAAAATCATCAATGAAAGTCACGAAGTAAAGGTAATTTCCAAAAGAGGGTGTCTGCATAGGACCACAGACATCACTATGTACAAGCTGCAATTTCTGCGTAGCCCGAACTGAACCATCTTTTGAAAAGGAAGAACGCTGCATTTTGCCCAAAATACAGCCTTCACAAACATGTTTTCCAAGAGCCTCAAGTTTGGGCAAAGAGGACACCATTTCAGGTTTCTGCAGGCGTAGCAAACTAGCAAAATTCAGATGACCAAAGCGTGCATGCCAAAGCTTTGCATCTGACATAGCCTGAGAATCATGAACTGCACATGCCGAATCATTCACAGATCTTTCATAGTCTATGAGCTTATACAGCCCACGACATAAGATGCCAGAAGCAATAATCACATCACCATTTGAGAGATCATGGACTGTATACCTGTCATCAATGAATTTCACAACCAAGCCAATCTTGGCTAATGCAGAAACTGATAACAGGTTCTTTTTTATCCCTGGCACAAATAAAGCATCTGACAAAGTGAAAGAACTACCATCATCAGTAGTCAGAATGATCTTACCAACTCCCATAACAGGATAAGAGGAGTTATTGGCGCATGTGACAGTATTCCCTGTAGGGGCAGGCTCGAGTGAAGAGAAGAAACTGCGCTGCGAGGTAATATGTTTGGTCGCCCCACTGTCAAAGTACCAAACATCTGAGTCTACTACAGACATGCACTGATCATGAGAAGATGGGTCAAAATTGCAGACAGTAGTAAACGCCCATTCTTCTTCCTGCACAAGATTTGCAGACTCTGTTTTTGGTGTAGAGGCCTCTGCAACAACCATTCCAGCCTCTTTCTTCTTTGCCTCTTTAGCAGCTAGTTTTGGACAGTTCTTTATAATATGATCATTTCCTTTACAGTACTTGCAGAACAATTTCTGCTTTTCTGATTTCTTCTCATCTTTATCTTGGTTCTTCGATTGTGCAGCATTTGCAGATTTCTGCTTACTAGTAGAAGAGCTCCATTTTCCTTTGCCCTTTTGACTAGCCAGGAAAGCTTGATCTGCAACATGCATAATGGACCTATTCTGCCTAGACTGATCTTCCTGCAACAGAATAGAGACTAATTCCTCAAATGACAAGGCATTCGGATTGCCTTTCATCATCAACCAAAGAGTAGAGGCAAAACTCTGATATGAATCAGGAAGACCATTCAGAACGGTCTGCACAAGTGAGCTATCTGGTATAACCTCATCAGTAGAAATCAATTGTTCCTTCAGGTCTTTGATCTTTGTAAGAAAACTGTCCATAGAATCACCTTCATTCATGTGCTCACTCTCCAACTGTTTTCGGAGGTAAGCAACACGAGCCGCATTCCTAGCCTGGTACAAAGTGGTAAGTGTATCCCAAGCATCCTTTGCTGTTCTGCAAGAGCGAATGTGAGGAATAATGGCACATTTGACAGACAAAGCTATCAATGCATGTGCCTGGGCATCTCTGCCATCCCAACGAATCTGCTCTGCATTAGGTGCAACAGAAACAGCAGCACGAACAGGAATATGTGGAATATCATCTTCGACACCATCTTCATCAGCTCTAGCACCTGTATTTGTAGTACCTGTAGTCGCAGGTGTAACAGGACGTCTTTCAACACCCTGCACAATGTTCCACAGTCCTTTTGCAACCAGTACATGTCGCATCATATAAGCCCATAATGGGTAGTTGGTACCATCCAACTTATCCTCAACAGCCAACATACGGAATACATCACTGCTTTCAGCCATGGCCGGTGACTAAAATACCTTGATGCAGAAAATTGACTGTATCTCAAAAAGTTGAACGGAACTGCCCAGACGAGTTCTGCTAGACCTGTAGCAGACTTTGAGATGCTTAAACTGGCGAACAGAAACTGGTATATACCTTTGGTACAAAAGGACGAAATAGCCTGCACAAGCGTTGCGATAGTGCGTTCGAAGGTCGAAACGAGCTCAGATCGCGATTTCGGCACCACACAGCAAAGCTGTTTTGATCTCGAAAACACCTGAGTATGCTCACCAAATTTCGTGCGAACCTGAGACTGCAAACGGAGGAGTGTCAACGGCACCCTAGAAGAAGCGACGACCTGCTCTAATACCAATTGTTGGAGATAGACGTCTGCGGAAGCACGTGAACAGCACAAGGAAGAAGAATAAGCTTGGAGCACAAACACACAATACTGAATGTATTACTAGAGAATGTACAAAGATAAGTAGCCCATTAGGGCAATAGGCGTATATACAAGCCGGGGGGAAAAAACCTCCTAAAGAGGGAAAAAAGTGCCCCGGCGGTCCTAGAGTGTTCACACACATCACTACCTAAATATATCAACATTCAGAGAAGCTTGAATTGGTACACACAGATGTGTGGGGACCATCAAAGAATTTCAATATAAATGGTTCAAGATATTATGTGATTTATGTTGATGATGCTACCAAGTGGATCACTATATATGTGATCAAAGATAAATCAGAGATATTCAATACATTTAAACATTATCATGTGTATGAAGAAAGAATCACGGGTCAAAAGTTGAAGAGACTAAGGTCAGATGGAGGGGGAGAGTATTTCTCAAATGAGTTCAGTGATTACTTATGGAATGCAGGTATAAAAAGGGAAGCTACTTTCACGTACTCTCCTCAACAAAATGGTGTAGCAGAAAGGAGAAATAAAACTCTTGTGGAGTTTGCAAGATCAATGATGAAGGAGAAAAATTGTCCAAATTATTTGTGGGATGAGGTTGTAAATACAGCTACATACTTGGTTAATAGGTTACCATGTAAAGCTTTGCAGGGTATGACACCATATGAAGCTTGGTGGGGTAAGAGACCTGCCTTAGATCATTGCAAAGTATTTGGATGTTTGGCTTATGCATATGTGCCAACTCAGTTGAGGCATAAATTGGAACCTAAAGCTGAAAAATATGTGTTCATTGGATATGATGATAAGCATATGGGTAATAGGTTGTGGAGTCCATCCACAAAGAAATTCCTTGTATCAAAGGATGTTACATTTGATGAGCAAAGTACTTGGTATGTAGGTTAATCATGCAGGTGATGAAGAAATTTTGAATCAAAAGAAAGGTCAATCAAAAGTTTAGATATTTGATGAAGAAGAGAACAATGAAGTACAAGTTGAAGTTGAAGAAGTACAAGGTTTGATCTAGAATGTGATGAACGAGAAACTTCAAGAAGTGGAAAACACAGAAGGTCATCAAGACACAAATGGAAACCTACAAGGTATAGCTATGACACTTCTTTTTTGACTACTAAAGATTATGCTTACATGGTGAAAGCAGATGAAGACCCTTCTACATCTGAAGAGGCAAAATGTTAGAGTATGATCAATGTCTACCCCTCATGATTGTATGCACATTTTGTAAGGCCCCCTTTATGAGGAGAAGCCAAGCGTGCATTACCCAATTGATGGGAATCCCAACTTGAATGTTGGATGAAGGTCATATTGGACCATGTAAGATATTATAAGGAAAGGGAGTTACCAGGGTCCCCAATTGTGGGGTCCGGGGCAGCGGTGAGCAGCCCCGGCTGGGGGGTCCAAGGGGGCCAGCGGGCCCCCTGGCTGGGGGGTCCCAGGGGGCCAGCGGGCCCCCTGGTGGGGGTCCGGGGGCAGCGCCCCCGGCGCGACGGTAAAGGGAATATTCCATGGAATATTCCCTGTCGGAGTCAGAAATCATTTATATTTGTTAGGTCGGTTCAACCAGTCTAAGCCGTGTATGGCAATTACGCGGGCGGTGGCCGCCCACGCTCTACCGCCCATGTATAGCCGTCCATGGCAGGCCACCCATGATCCTATATATACATGACTTCTGCACTACCTAAGACATTGAGTTGAGCCAGCATACCTCTACCTTGTATCTCCCTATCTAGAGTTGTCTAGATCACCATTTAAGCTCTACCTTGAGAGCGTTGAGATTCTCCTATATCTGTTATCTTCTCTGCTATTGCTCCTGTGTTATATTGCGTAACTATTGTTTTACATGGTATCAGAGCTGTAAGGTTCGAATAGCTTGAGAAGTATCATTATTTTAGCCTACTAGCAGACTAGAATATCAGTAGATTATTCTAGTGATTACATGATGGCTTCATCGTCGAACACTAGTCTTGGTGCTTCACCTAATGTTAATGCTGCACCTATTCGAATTCGTCCACCTGCATTCACTGAAGGGAAGCTGGATGGAACCAACTATACACTCTGGAAGTTCAAAATTTCTGCAATTTTGGACTCCTATGAATTACTTGACACTGTCATGGGACCGATGGGATTGGATCCAGAGCCTATACCAGTTGAAGATCCAGCAAATTCAAGATTGATGATTCAGCCAGATCCAGATCTTCTACGAGCTTGGAAGAGGCGGAATGCTGATGCATTATGTGCGATTGTCACTAGTGTAAGTGATTCTGTGCTTACTTTAGTTCAACATACTACTAAAGCACATGAGGCTTGGGGCATATTGGCTCGACAATATGAGACCAAGAACCACACTAGGATACAGAATTTAGAAAATCAGTTGGCAAATGAAAAGCATTCTGATTCTGAAAAGGCTGAAGATTTTATCAAACGGATAAAGCATCTTCAAGATCAATTGGCTGCAGTTGGTGTTGTTATAACACCAGAAGAGCTAGCTCGAAGATCTGTACGTGTTCTTCCAGCAAAGTATGATGGATTAGTAACAGCCCTTAACACTCAGGTAAGGCCAACTCCTCTTACATTTGAAGAGTTTTGTGCCATGCTTTTAGAAGAAGAGATGCGGCTGAAGAATCGGCAAAGTACAACTGATGCTGCATTCTCAGCAAATGCAAAAGGTAAAGGCTCTTCAGAGGGATCAAAGAAGAAGCCAAAGAAGAAAAAGTTCACAGGAAGTTGCTTCTATTGTGAAAAGAAAGGCCATGCCATCAAGGATTGCAGAAAGAAGCAAGCTGATGAACGGAATGGGACTGTAAAATCATCATGGAAGAACAAAGAGTCTGCAAACAACACAGAGCTGGAACTTTGGGTAGCTATTGAAGAGGTATGTTCATCTGCTCAAGCTCGTGTTGATGAGCCATGGATTTTAGATAGTGGAGCTTCTCGCCATATGACTAGTAAAAAGGATTGGTATAGTTCCCTAGTGCCTCTGCGGGAATCCATCAATGTAGTGGTGGGAAACGACTCCAAGTGTCCAGCTGAAGGAACTGGAACCATCTCTTTTATCACTTCTCCAGGTGTTGAGAAAAAGTTATCCGATGTTCTCTATGTACCTACACTCAAAAGAAATTTGTTGTCAGTTTCTGCAATAACAGATCGTGGACTCGAAGTTCACTTCAATAAGAGTGGTGCGGAAATCATGGATTCATCAGGTAATGTTGTAGGTAAAGGCACACGACGGGATAACTTGTATGAGTTAAGTGCTTTAACTGCTACAGAAGATAAAGATGTAAGCAGGTTATGGCACCAACGATTTGGGCATCTCGGATTTGCAGTTTTGAAGGAGATGCAACGAACAGGGATGGTTGCTCATTTGCCTGCATTTTCAGAGTTGCAGGAACCTTGTGAAGCTTGTATGATGGGCAAGCAACAACGAAAGGCATTTCCAAGAGAGACCAGCAATCGATCTCAAGCTCCTCTAGAGTTGGTACATGCTGATCTCTGCGGTAAAATGTCTACACCTGCTTTAGGAGGATCTTTCTACTTCTTGCTGTTAGTCGACGATTATAGTAGAAAGATGTGGGTTTATTTCATTCGAGAGAAGGCTGATGCTTTTGAAAAATTTAAAGCGTGGCATAAGTATGTAGAAAGTGAATCAGGAAGGAAACTGAAGAAATTTAGAACAGATAGAGGAGGTGAATTCTTGTCAACAGAATTCAACAATTACTGTAAGGAGCATGGTGTGAAAAGGCAACTTACCACAGCTCATACACCTCAACAAAATGGCGTTGTTGAGCGCAGGAACAGGACAGTAGTTGAAATGGCTCGTTGTATGTTAAAGGCTCAAGACATGCCTGATTCATTCTGGGCAGAAGCAGTCAATACAGCAGTCTACATCCTCAATCGAAGCTACACAAAAGCTCTGAAGGGGATGACTCCTCAAGAAGCATATTCTGGTAAAAAGCCTTCAGTTTTGCATTTCAGAATTTTTGGTTGTTTCTGTTATGCACATATTCCTGATTCAACAAGATCAAAGTTGGATTCAAAAAGCAAAAAGTGTGTCTTCCTAGGATATAGTGAAGAGTCTAAAGCATACAGGTTATGGGATCCTGAGGCAAGGAAGATTTTTGTCAGCCGAGATGTGGTGTTTGATGAACGACCACACTTAGTAGAAGATAAAGGTAAATCTACTATCTCATCAAACGGAGAAATATCTCACCTTGTGCCTATCAAAAGACAGGTTAAAGTTGAGGAGGAGGAAACATCTGATGGAGAAATTTCCTCAATAAAAAGCCAACCAATTGTAGCTGCACAGCGTAAGCCACTACCGAAGTGGGCACAACAGCTCTTTGATGATCACAATCCACATGTAGATGCACCAGAATCATCATCGGATGGATTACGAAGATCAAAGAGAATAGAGGAGCAAAGAAGAGCCTCAGAACACATTGTTAACATGGCTCTAATGGCAGATATCATGGGTTCGATAAAGGAACCTACCACCATTGAAGAAGCCATTGATGATCCAGATTGGAGAGCGGCAATGCAGTCTGAGTATGATAGTATACTCAAAAATGATACATGGGATCTAGTCGACTTGCCGCCAAAGAAGAAGGTAATAGGTACTAAATGGATTTGGAAAGCTAAGTATAAAGCTGATGGAACATTAGAAAAGTATAAGGCACGATTAGTTGCACAGGGTTTTTCACAGATTGAAGGATTTGATGTTCAAGAAACTTTTGCACCAACAGCACGCATGACAACTATTCGGACGGTACTTGCAGTAGCTGCACAAAAGTCTTGGCCTATTTTCCAGATGGATGTCAAATCTGCATTTTTGAATGGTCACCTCAAGGAGGAGGTATATGTATCTCAACCACCAGGTTTTGAGGTGCCCAATTCAGAAAATAAAGTTTGCAGGTTGAAGAAAGCTTTGTATGGACTTAAGCAAGCTCCACGGGCTTGGTACCAACGAATTGATCATTTTTTCAAAAATATGGGTTTTGAAAGAAGTACTTCTGATGCTAACTTGTATGTAACGAAAAGGGATAGCAAGCTAGTTGTTGTCATTGTATATGTAGATGATTTGATCATTACAGGAGATCATCAGGAACTCATCAATCAAACTCGGATCAGCTTGGGAACTGAGTTTGAAATGACAGACTTAGGTCTACTCCATTTTTGTCTGGGAATTGAAGTATGGCAAAGGAAGGATGGCATTTTCATCTCACAACAAAAATATTCCAAAGAAATTCTCAAGGCATTTGGAATGATGGACTGCAAACCAACTAGCACACCTATGGAGGTAAATCATAAGCTATCTATGGATGATAACATGCCTGATGTAGATGCTAAGAAGTATAGGAAGCTCGTTGGAAGTCTTATTTTTCTGTGCAACACTAGACCAGACATTTGCTATGCTGTTGGAGTGTTAAGCAGGTTTTCCAACAAACCTAAGGAGAGTCACTGGAATGCTGGAATGCGAATTCTAAGGTACATTGCAGGAACCTTGGATTTTGGTATTTTGTATACCACAGGTGATACACTCCAAGGATATTGTGATTCAGATTGGGCTGGAGATTGTGATTCTAGAAAATCAGTTTCTGGATATTGTTTCTCACTTGGTTCAGGAATATTTTCTTGGGTAAGTAGGAAGCAACCAACTCTCGCACTCTCCTCCACTGAAGCAGAGTACAAAGCAGCTTGTTTTGCTTCTTGTGAGGCAGTCTGGTTAAGGAGAATTCTTGCAGATATAGGCTTTCCATCAAATATGCCAATTGTACTCAAGTGTGATAATCAAAGTTGTATGGCTATTGCAAAGAACCCAGTATTTCATGCTCGCACCAAGCACATAGAAGTACAGTACCATTACATTCGTGAGCTAATTGAAGATGAAATTGTGGAGCTAGAATATTGCCCAACAGAGGCAAATTGTGCTGACATATTCACTAAAGCACTTGGAAGAGAGCAGCTCAACAAGCATCTTCAACAGATGGGCATAGGACCGAGACCTACTTGATTTATCATCGGTAAACATTGAGGGGGGGTGTTAGAGTATGATCAATGTCTACCCCTCATGATTGTATGCACATTTTGTAAGGCCCCCTTTATGAGGAGAAGCCAAGCGTGCATTACCCAATTGATGGGAATCCCAACTTGAATGTTGGATGAAGGTCATATTGGACCATGTAAGATATTATAAGGAAAGGGAGTTACCAGGGTCCCCAATTGTGGGGTCCGGGGCAGCGGTGAGCAGCCCCGGCTGGGGGTCCAAGGGGGCCAGCGGGCCCCCTGGCTGGGGGGTCCCAGGGGGCCAGCGGGCCCCCTGGTGGGGGTCCGGGGGCAGCGCCCCCGGCGCGACGGTAAAGGGAATATTCCATGGAATATTCCCTGTCGGAGTCAGAAATCATTTATATTTGTTAGGTCGGTTCAACCAGTCTAAGCCGTGTATGGCAATTACGCGGGCGGTGGCCGCCCACGCTCTACCGCCCATGTATAGCCGTCCATGGCAGGCCACCCATGATCCTATATATACATGACTTCTGCACTACCTAAGACATTGAGTTGAGCCAGCATACCTCTACCTTGTATCTCCCTATCTAGAGTTGTCTAGATCACCATTTAAGCTCTACCTTGAGAGCGTTGAGATTCTCCTATATCTGTTATCTTCTCTGCTATTGCTCCTGTGTTATATTGCGTAACTATTGTTTTACACAAAAGGTAAAGAAAATTGGGAGAAAGCTATGCAGGAAGAGTATGATGCATTGATGGAGAATGAGACATGGGATTTGGTTATTAAACCAAATAGTCAGAAGATCATTTGATGCAAATGGGTCTACAAAACAAAGAGGTATGCAGATGGAAGTGTGTCTAGGTATAAAGCTAGACTTGTTGTGAAAGGGTATGCTCAGACATATGGTATAGATTATGATGCGACCTATAGTCCTGTGGCAAAGATGACAACCATCAGGACACTCATAGCCATTGCTGCATGTAAAGGTTGGAGATTATTTTTGGAACATCAAGCTTACACTATGCTTGAGGTGGATTTGATCTACATCAAAGGCTATCACGTCCAAAGAATATCCGTTGGAGAGTTCTTTTTTCTTATGCTCATTTATTGTATTTTTTTGAGAGATTTTTTATGGTTCATTTACCGTTGTAAAATGTTGGCAACAGCCAGAGGCATAGGAGACGCGGAAGCATGTAAAGACAGAGCAGGGAGCCAGTCGAATCAATTTTTCAAAGATTATGTTTTACAAATATTCTTCAAAAAACCTCCAACAGTGATTTTCATCACTATTATAACATATGTAACATAGAAAAACCCTTTTTGTAATCCATAGCTCCATTTTGTGCAAGATGAGGAGTCCTCGAGCGTGAGGAGCTTAGGTAGAATGAGCATATCAATTTTGGTTATTTTTAGACACCGTTTACTCCTTCAAATAGCACTTAGGACCTATTTTTTAACTATGCCAGTCACTAGATGTGAAACTGGTCAAAACTAGTCTAGAATCTATAAAAAGAGTTAGAGAGCTCATTTTTGAGGTTAGCTTGTTTGAGTAGAGAAGAGCTTAGAGCTATTTTGAGCTTGTAAGAGTGTTCTTGAGTAATAGAGTTGATTTCTCACCTTCCATTGTGTCTTGCTTGTCTCTTCGTAGTGTGTGTGCATCTCTATGCTTCTCACCTTCACTCTCACTTCATCTCATATTCACGATCTTCATATCACTCCTATCTCTTCCGCGGATTGACATTAAGGGGGTGGAGCTTCTTAACGTGGTTCTCACCATTGTGCTAAAGCAACACCAAATTTGGCGCCGTTGCTAGGGATCGAGTCTAGGACGAATGTGTGATGGTAAGAGTATAGCAAGAGGTGGCATTGGAAGGTAAAATTTTCAGTTTTTGTTGTTGTTTTTAGTTAGTTTTTAGTGTTTTTCACCTCCCCCACACTCCATCTTCATCACCGCATCATCATCTCCAACTCCAAAAAAATCAGAAAATTCACCATATCCACCCATTCTCCTCATTTCCCCTCATTTGTGCATGTGCAAGAGAGAGAGAGCTTTTGTGCTTGTGTGTACTTGTGTGTTTTTGAGTTTTCTTGCAGGTACAGAGCTCTAGTGCATCAAGAAAGTTTGGAAAAGGTAAAAATTCACTTTCTGTCAGGGATCTGCCGTAGGTGTTAGACCATCACGATGGTCTACCAACTTCGGTATTTTTGGTAAGCGAGTTCATAAGCGTGTAGGTGACCCTTGCGTGTGTAGGAATCCATTTTTGCATTTGCAAAATTCACACTTTGGTGGACCATCGCGATTGGCTCAGACCATCGCAATTGTGTCACACCATCGCAATTGGCTCACGCCATCGTGACGGCTCGGCCGGACCATCGCGACCGTCTCACACCATCGCGACGGTCTCACACCATCGCGACGGCTCACTTGAGCCATCACGACGGTTCACTTGAACCATCGTGACGATCCCGTCGACCCCACGCCATCATGATTGGCCCATGCCATCGCCTCGATAGTGCCACGTGTCAAATTAGACCATCGTGATTGCTCACTAGCCACGCCATCGCGACGAGACCCTTACACCATCGCGATAGCTCAAAATTTGGACCATCGCGATTGGCTCACGCCATCGCATCTGTGACCATCGCGATTGGCTCACGCCATCGCATATGTGACCATCGCAACGGTTCACTTCGGACCATCGTGATGGTTCACGTTGATCGTTGACTGACGCCATCGTGATTGTTCACTCAATCGGACCATCGTGACACCTCACCCCGACCATCGTGATTGCTCACATTTAGACCATCGCGACCGTGCACTTTAGACCATCATGACGGTTCGCGCACACGCCATCGCGACGGTTCGCTTGGACCATCGCGACGGTCCCAGACCATTGCGATCATCTCAGACCATCGCGATTGCTCACCCAAACGCAAATTTTAGGGTTTGATTTTTTGACCAATTTTGGGGCTATTTTTTGAAAATTTTTGGATCATTGCACTCATAGGAGACCCCTTAGCTCATATTTGGAGAAGAACCTGTTTGTCAGTTTTTACCCCCCGAGAGCCTGAACGGTCATATCTTTTTCATCTGGAGTCCGTTTTTTGAGCTTTATAGCTCGTTAGAAAGCTCTTTACAAGTTGATTTTTAGATAAGCTACTTTGATGTTGACATAGTTGGGACTAGGAAGCCAGGGGGCAATCATTGGAATTTTGGGCAAAAGGGAAAGGACTTTTAAAAGGCTATATACTCAAGTGCTTAATCATCCATTTGTGAAATTGGTCTAATATTGGATTTTTCCAGGTCTAGCAAGGGAAATCAAGGGCAAACAAAGCAAGGCAAAGCAAGGCAAGGCAAGGCAGTGAAGAACGCAAAGCTTGGGAAGCGCGGCTTTTTGGGCATCAAAGCAACCAACAAAGCTGACTCGAGGTTGGAAGATTACTCAACCCCCTCAGTCAATTACTAGCTTAGGATAAACGGTAGCTTTGTGGGTTAATGACGATAGGAACACATCAAGTATAAGAGACTTATATTTCTCAAGTCTAAGACGGTGTGCGATACGAAAAACCTAAGGGAAAGAACCTAAGTCTGACGGAATGAGAACTCAAAGTACCACAGAAAGTCGAATTCCTGACGCATACATCTAGACAAGAATCTAAAGGGATTTAAAAAGAATCAAGAAAGTAAGAACAAAGAATCATTGACGATCTGAGCGTGTCCTGAGTGTGCAAGGAAGTAAATTCATGAACCTTAGATCGGGCAAACATATAAGTAAGTCTGACCCACGAAGCCTTAGATCATCAGAAGCAAGTGTAGGCACTACTGCACGATTGTGGGCTCAACAATTGAACACTAGTTATCCCTACGAGAGCTCAGACACGAGTGAATCAAAAATGGCATTTAGCATGGAAAGGCCAAAAGGAGGGTCAAATGTAGCATATTTGGAAAAACCTGAAGGACCCTATAGGACGCAATTGGAATTTCTCCGAACCAACCGCTTAGGTGCTCGCATCTATGAGGATGGTTTGCGAAGACAGGTGGTGCAAATGCACAACCCCGATCAACCCATTGGATTGGAACGGCCAGTGGTGAAATTCGAGAGAGACGCATACATAGATAAGGAAGGAACGATGTACATCTTAAGTACTCAGCCAAACAATACAAATGAGTTTGGCGTAATTCAGTTGGAAACGGAAGCGAGAGCACAAGGAAAGGAACCATTAGAAGAACCTAGAACACCTAGAGGGAAATCTGTACTGACACGAGTACTAGTTCCAGATTGGACCCCTCAGGACAACAGGAGCATAGAGCTGTTTGTAAATAAAGAAACTGAGGAAGCATTTTGGAGATACAGAACAGAACAACCTAGTGAGGTAGGCTCCATCATAATCTACGAGTTCAAGGACCCAGATACACCTGGAAAGGTTGTATACCTGGATGAAACTTCAGAAAGAGTGTTTGTGGTACCAGACCACGCTAGAAATACATACACATGGGAGGTGAATTGGTATTCCCTCCATCTCGAACAAACGTAAACACGAGCCAACAAGGGGCAGGAACATCCTCATCCCACGCTAATCAAAGGGAGAAAAATAAAGAGAGACCTGAAGTAAGCTTCAATCATCCCATAGGGAGAGATAGAACCACCATAGACACGGACAGAGTGGAAAGACAAAGAATGCCAGGTGGTAGAGATGATTTTCCTCTACCTAGACCACGTGAACACGCAAGAATATTAAGACCAACTCAGTTAGTGAAGTCCATGAAAAATTATTTTGATGGGACAGGAGATCCCTATGATCATGTTGCGGAATTCAAGCAAGTACTAAGAGCAGAGCAAGTTGAAGACATGTTCACGCAATATAATGCATTTGGACTAACGTTAAAGAATACAACTTTAACTTGGTTCCAACCTTTGCAACAAAGGCAATTTAGAGATATCCATCACTTTTTAGAGTCATTCATCACTGAATTCTCTAAAAGTGGGATTAGACATGATACGTCTTCGTTGATTCATAGCTTCAAACAGACCCCTCAGGAAACATTTAGATTGGCAGGACGCAGGTTTAGACAATATGTTGAAAGATGTCCAATGCAAGAGCTACCCTCACAAGCCAAACAAGTGTCATTGTTTCTAGACGGCTTGTTGAGCTCTAAACTACGCTCCTATGTATACTTGAAGGAACCCAGAACGCTAGAGCAGTGTGTAAGAATATGCATAGACATTGAGGACAACTTAAGAGACGAGTTGGAACTCTCAAAGGTCTATAAGGACTCAGATTGTTCTTCTCTAGCATCCACGAAATTGTCTAACTCGATAGAGGACCTAGCAGAAAAAGTGGCCCAGAAACTAGGAGTTTCTAGTAAACAGATGCCCAAGTTAACAACTAACGTACGTTGTTACACTTGTGGTGGAAATCATTTGGCAAATGTGTGTCCCAATGCAACACAAACACAAGCCAATCCTAGTGGCCAATACTGTACAATTGAGAGAAGATACACAAATCACACGGCTCAAGACTGCCCATATAACAAACAGGCAGTGAGACAAAACTACCCGCAAGCATACGCACAGCCAGGTAGGTATCAAGGCCAGTACAATACTCAGCCTCATTACTATAGGCCTCCTCAAAAATATCCGTATCAGGCTCAACAAAGACCTCAACCTGTCTTGGCTCAGCAGCCACCTCCACCAGCTAATGTCATCTCAGTTGAAATACGCTGCTGCAGAAGAGAACCTCAATAGAGCTTTAGTTCCCGTTTCACCCCTAATAACTGACAGTGATCCAAACTCAAACAGTTTTGACTCTACTCATGTAGATAGTCCACCCGCATATTACACGGAGTCACCAGAACACGTGGAAACATATCATTATGATAGTCCACCAGTGGAACCGAGTTGGGAGCCCGACTATGCTAATGTGATGTACACAAACCCAAATCCACGGCCCCAAGTAAGACAACAGAGACCACAGGGCCCTAGGGGACCATGCTTTAGGTGCCAAGGAGATCATTTCATAAAGGATTGTCTACATCCTCCAATAGCAGGACAGTCACAGTACTATAACATACAAGGTTTTTGTGCCGATTGTGGCAAAGAGCACGTAATCAAAGATTGTCCTAAGAACCCTGTGAATGCTTCAAATATGACACCGATCAACGTGATAGGTATTGTGCACAATACAGATGGATCCAACCCTACATGCGTGCCTATCCAAGCTATAACAAGAGCCCAGGTGCTCTTACAGAACCAACAGCTTAATTAGGAGAAAATAGCCGGAACTAGTGAAGTTGCAGAATCTAGCAGTAAAAAGACGAAATCTTGGAAAGATTCCAGAGAAAGAATTAAGAGAAAGTGGAGTAAAAAGATAACTGAGTTGGAAGGAAGTCTCAAGGAATCTAGAGCCAAAATCCTAGAATTGACTTCACAGGAATTGAATCAAGAGAACCTAGCACAAAAATCAGGATCAGTTTTAGCGGAACCCATACCAGAAAACCTAGACATGATGTTTCGCGCGTATCATGCAAGATTAAAAGGACCTCAAGTAGCAAAAATGAGTAAGAACTACCCTCGAGCTGATCTAGAAATTGAGAGGACTAAACTTTGCATGAAGATGGTAGAATAAGCAGAAGCTTTGTTCGAAGCCTCTAGATATCTTAATTGGAATAACATGGCAAAACCGGAACTACACTTTCAAGGTCTAATGGAGAGGCTAGAATACTTGATAGAAATCAAAGAGAAAAAAGATCAGCACAGGAATCTTAGTGTCCTAGAGACACGTGAAAGGAATGCACCATCCCTATCTCAAGTGCCAAACACAGAAGGGGAAGACAACCTGTCTTCTATACATAGATATTCACATGAATTTTTGAGAGAAATCCAAGAAGAGAAATGGAGAAAAGAACAAGGAACCCATCCTCCTATTCAAGAAATAGACGACTTGCAAGAGCAATTTCCCCAAGACATCCCCTCTATTTATGATGATGTAGAGGAAGAACAACTGAGTGAACACACAGGATTTGAATCTAGTTCTTTGCAAGAATTACCTCAGTTCACAGGACCTTGGGAAGCAAAGTCGAGCACCCACGATAATAGTGAGGAAGGAAGAATCAGTAATCCCTAGAAACACAGAAGTGATCAAGAACACCAAAGTACAATGTAATCTCACTCTAGAGGAATTATTAAAGGTAAAACCAGAACTGTGGAAACACGTAGCAAATCAATTCCCCGAGCTTGCTACTACTCCCTCACAAACAGGAACACACAAGAAGGTACCAGAGATACCCGTAGAAAAGATAGGAGATGTAAGTGAAGGAGAGGAAGGTAACACTTATCTTCCAATAACCCTTCAGGGCTACACCACGAAAGCCATCTTAGATTCAGGAGCTGGAGTAGCCATAGCTACCACCGCTTTATGGAAACGTTGGGGTAAGCCAGCACTACAACCTACCAGGATGAAGCTACAAATGGCTGATGGACATAGTTTGAACCCCATGGTTGGACAGAAATCCTAGCAACCATGGACGTAGCCGTCAATGAAGAACAATGGACACCCCACTGTGACGAGGATGGCTATGATATCTTAGTTTTCATGATAGAGCCAATCATGTGTGATTCCATTTTAGAAGAGTGTGAACCGAACACTGATGCTTTCGAGGACGCGAGTGATTTTGATTTAGAGTCAATTGTTATGGACTCACCCTTTGCATCAGAAGAGGAATATTTCTATGAGGTAGAGACTTATCCTCAGACACACGAAGAAATTACAAATGAGGTGAGGTTAGCCACTCAAGTGACTAGCAAGAGTGAAGGCAAGAAAAGAAAGAAGAAAGAAACCATGTCGGAAATAGAAGAATCCTTGTTTGAGGTTCCCGAGAACTTCAAGAAATATGAAATAGAAGATAGACGAATAATGGTACGAATGCCGAATAGAAAAGCTGACGTTGGAGAAGTATATGATAATTGAGAGAAAACCAAAAAAAACATAGTAGCCATCGAAGGAGAAGAAGAAAAGTGTACATACATTGGGCATGATTTGACGACTGAAGAAGAAGAAGAATTAGTTGCCCTATTGCGCGAATATAGAGATGTGTTCGCTTGGAGTTACAAAGATTTGAAAGGAGTAGACCCGGATATATGTTCTCATAGAATCCCTATGACTCCAAATGCAAAACCGATAAAACAAAAACCATACACATACAATTATAATTACGCTGCGAAGATTAAAGAGGAGATAGATCGTTTGATAGAAGCAAGATTTATTTACGAAAGTGAGCATACCGAATGGGTATCCCCCATTGTGGTTGTGCCCAAGAAGAATGGAAAATTGTGTGTGTGTATTAACCTTAAAAAAGTTAATGCCGCCACGATTAGAGACAGTTATCCTCTTCCTATCACAGAACACTTATTGGAAAGAGTTGCGGTGTGGGAGCGATTTGCGACGACTAGCAGATCAATTCAGTCGCCTCGCTAACGGCGCACGTAGGGTGACTATGCGGAACAGGTACAAGTTTTTCTTAAGGTCCGTAGGGTGAAGCGTTCCTATAACGTTCAACTGCGTCAAAATAAGAAGGTAGGATAATCTTTTCACTAACTATTTGATTTTTTATAGTTTCGTTTGTCTCTTCTTGGAAGTTTTCTACGTTTCTATCTACAGTTGGAGGAAAAAAATCTTCACTAACACTAGGTGGAACAGTAGAAAGTAAAGTTATAGTTGTTCTAGAATCGAGCAAAGATTCTTCTACTATTACTTTTTTTATTAATTCTTTATCTTCTATTGGGTTTGGAAATAATAATTCAAAAGTTGTCGAAGGAAGAAAGGAACTATTCGAAGAACTTGCTTTATCTTCTATTGGGTTTGGAAATAACAATTCAAAAGTTGATGAAGGAAGAATGGAACTATTCGAAGAACTTTCATTAGACATAAAGTAAATGATACTAAATTAATAACCAAAGTCCTATACAACCTATAAGATGATGTTTTTAAATGATAATCTAATCAAAACTAAAAGATAGCCTATACAAGCTAATAAAAGTTTCAAGCTAAGGATAATCTTTGCTCTTCAAACTTCAGGTAATCAACAGGGCTTTGCAAATCACATGTGAATCTTCAGTTTGCCAATAGCTGAAAAAAAACATTAGGATATTAGTAAAATTACAAAAATCAATAAGAAACATAAAACCATATTTTACATACATTAAAGCATACATGTGCTAACATACTTTCATGTACATGCTAACATTTATCTTAGACATACTAACATGTTGACATGATATCATTATGCAAATATAAACACACTTATGCTTAAAAGAACCCATGTACTTACATCTAAACACACACTCTCAAACTAGCATAGGCTAACGCAGGCTCACATTAACTCTTATATGTAGATACATTCACATCCCTAAACATTAATATGCTAACTTAATACATATCTGCACATTCTCATTCATCACTCAAACATACTAACATGTTCTCAAGCACTTAATCCTATGCAAATGAACACAATATTGCACACATTAACCTATGCTCATCCATTCACTTACAAACATATATGCATTCCCATGCTTATACACATACATGCATATGCTCACATGCATCTACCTTATAGATGTGCATGCATCCTCATACTCATGCATTTACTCATACCACACATACATCATGCTCATTAACACTCATGGATCTAGTTCTTATACATATATGTCTCTATTTCATGCATACAGAGGCATGGAGAAACACATGCAAATACTCTATCTCACATAAATCAATTCACATAGATCGGTGTTCTTATGCTCAAATAGATAAGACACATGATTGGATAGATGTAAACAACCATATTAGTCATGAAAATGAATGCACACAAATTCTAAAGCTAATACATACTAATCTGAAGCATTCATGAATCCATATATATGAGGTAGGTTTGATATATATACATAAGGATCTCTCTCTCTCTCTATCTATCTCTATCTCACTCCCTATTTCTCTCCCTATCTCTCTCTCACTTTCTCGTTCTTTCTGCGTTCTCTCTTTCTCTCCCTCTCTCTCTCTCTACCGATCTCTCTCTCTTCACGATGTGGTCTATATCGAATATGCCACGCACTTTCTCTCTCTACTCGTATTAACAGCCAGGCTCCTCTCTCCTCAAGCTTCTCCCACCAAGACCTACGCGCGCCGCTATGATCATGGCTCTCTCTGCGTTGCAGTACACCAGCCTACCTTCTCTCTCCACGTGAAAATGGCGCATGAGATCATTCCCACATATCTCACCCTATTGGACCATGTCAACGCACAACTCTCCGTGAGGGTCTCCCCAGGCGTCGAAAATTCGGAATCATCTGTAGTCTGCAAATTAGCTGCTCCACTCTCTCTGTCTTCGCGTCATCATCCGTCATGATCCCCAGCACACAGCGCGACTCTCCTCTCTCTCTTGAGTTACCTGCATGAACAACCCGAGTCAGATTTAATCATTTCTAATTAGACGTAAGCGCAGGATGATTCTTCTCTCTCCTCTTTCTCTTAAAGTCTGTAAATTTCTCTGTCTGCCACCAACAGCCGTTGCAACAACAAATCATCTCCATCGCTCTTCAACTCTTTTGAGCAGCGTGCAAGAAGATCGCTGAATCTCTCCGTGTCGGTGCGTTCAGCCTATCTGTTGTCCTCAAATTCTCTCTCTCATCAGAGTTCTCTCTCTACAAGCGTGGTGGTTCTCTCTCTCTCTGCCCCGAATGTCTCTCCGGGCCATCGACTCTCTCTCTCCCCCTCTCTCTCTAACGTGTTGTGAGCATTGGCCAAGCTACCGTCAGCAATCAGAGAATAAGCTCTACTATATATTAAAGTCTTTAAAGGACTATACACAACATAAATATCATAAAATCTATCACAATCCTCAGTGTGCAACAACGGCCGATAGTCTCTTCCTCTTCCTACGAATTTCTCTCATACCAATGCACAGAAGGTGGAGATGAAGGAAATCAAGCAAAAAGAGAAAGAGAAAATCTACCTGAAAAAAAACATTAGGGAAAACTCATTGCACATACACATATATATACTCACACAGATTCTCAACTTACCATTCTTTTGGTTTCTACTTTATTTCTCATCCATTCTTTAACCCATATTTTTCCACCATACTTTAAATTAACTTTTCTCACATATTTCACTTGTTCCATTCTTTTAATCACATACTTTTTTGCACTTTAAATGCATAAATTATCTAATCCATTCTTTTATCTTGCACAAATAGCTACCACACTTTAATTGTTTACTTTAACCTCTTTAGTTACACACTTAACTCACACCACTCTTTAAATACCACTCACATACACCACTCATTAACTATCCACTTTATTTTAATTTAATTTAATTATCCTAATTTTCTAATTTTAATAATGCATTTAAATTAGGCTTAGGTTAAGAAATTAATATATTTGAACCTTAATATTTAAATGCACACACATGAGTAAATTAATTACTTTCATTCATATTTTAATTTTTAGTACATAAATATTCATTTTAAACATTAATTTAATTAAACATATGTTACTTCAACCCTTAAATTTCAATAAAACCCTTGAAAACTTACTCGAAACCCTTTGGTAATCCCTGATAACCCATTAAAATCCTTTTGAACCCTATCTTAACTCATTGACATTGACATAAACCCTAACAGTAACCCATTAGAATCTTTTGAGACCCTTGAGATTAACCCAACCAACATAAAATCATATGAACTTATGAAATCCTAGGGTTGAATACCCATGAATCTTGCATGTATAAATATGAAATACTCATTAAATGTGAAATTAGGAGAAACCCTTATATGAACATATGTTCTGCTTCATCATTCACACCTGTAAACACTTTCAAAATAGTTAATTCTAATCAACACAATTGATTAAAAGTGATATAAAAGGTTTGAGTTCACCAATAAAGTTGTTTTTCATTTTCTCTGGTCATCAACGGAAAGGTTGAAAACTTTCCGACAGCGGGCAAGGAAGTTTATAGCTTTCTTGATGGTTTCTCAGGCTATAATCAAGTAGCCATTGCTCCTGAGGATCAACACAAGACGGCTTTTGCCACTGAATGGGGCATATTTGCATTTTGTGTGATGCCATTTGGCTTAACAAATGCACCCGCTACTTTCCAGCAACTCATGTGTCATGTTTTCAAGGAATTCTTACGCAAGAATTTGGAAGTTTATGTCGATGACTTATGTGCACATTCGAATCTAAGACAGACGCATATCCCAGAGTTAAGACAAGTATTTGACAAATGTCAAGAATATCAGGTTTGTTTGAACCCAGAAAAATGTGTTTTCTTGGTCAGACAAGGCAAAATTCTAGGACACATTGTGTCAAAGAACGGAATTTCGACAGATGAAGAAAAGGTGAAGGTGATTGCAGATCTACCTAGACCAACTAACGTGAAAGAGGTACAGGCATTTATGGGCCATTGCGGTTATTATAGACGATTCATACACATGTATGCAATCATAGCCAAGCCTTTGTACTCTCTTTTGACCCATTTTGAATGGACAGACGAGTGTGAAAACTCATTCAACGAACTTAAACGACGTTTGTGCTCAGCACCTATATTGACAACCCCGGATTGGAGTAAGCCATTCCATGTACATGTGGATGCATCCAACTACGCCATAGGATGTGTGTTAGCACAACCCACGAATGAAGGAAATATAGATCTTCCCATAGCGTATGCGAGCAGACAGTTGAACGCAGCAGAAAGAAATTACACCACTACGGAACGAGAAGGATTAGGGATGATTTATGTGGTAAAGAAATTCAGACACTATTTGTTGGCAAACAAGTTCAAGTTCTTTACAGATCATCAAGCACTACTGTACTTAGTCAACAAGCCGTGTAACACAGGACGATTAATACGTTGGTTTCTATTACTCATGGAGTATGATTTTGAAGTAGTAGTCAGGAAAGGAAAGACACATCTCAGAGCTGACCACCTATCGAGACTAACCTCAGGAGAAGCTCCTCAAGGGATAGCGAATGAATTACCAGATGCATATTTGTTTAACCTTGAGATAGCACTAGAATGGGTTAAGCCGATAGTCCCTATTCTCACATACGGACCCAAGAATCCTAGGATAAGGATCAAAGAAGGAGATATTACCAAATCTCAAAGATATCAAATCATAGCAGGAAGTATATATAAACAAGATAATCAAAAGATTCTTGCTTGTTGCGTAGATGAATCAGAACATGCGAATTGGTTGCAATTAGCACACATAGGTGAATTAAAGCAACATCACTCGAAACATCATACTTTGCAGACTCTGCATAGACTAGGAGTATATTGGCCTTCAATGGAAGCAGATGTCTACAAGTTGTGTAAAGAATGCCCTGTTTGTTGTGAAAGACCACCAGTAGAACATGCTACACTATATCACGTGTCTCTCACACCAGAATGGAGTGAACCTTTAGTAACATATTTGAGGACGAAAACATTCCCTCAAGGAATGACCTTAGCGCGACAATGCAGTCTAGAGCAGGAAGCTCAGGACTATTCACTTATTGGCGATAATCTATACAAAAGAGGAAGAGATGGATACCTAAGACAATGTGTTCATGAAAGCGATTATCTGAGCATACTAGAGACTGCACCCCAAGGTGTTGCAGGAGGTCACTTTGGACCAGATAGGATAATCAAAGCCATCCTCTTTGCACGATTATGGTGGCCCACTCTTCACATGGATGCTCATACCTATGTAAAGAGATGTGTGTGTGCCAAAGAACTCAGTTTCCTACTCGTAGAGATGAAATGCCATTGAAACCCATGATGGGCGGACGTGCATTTTCTAAGTGGGGTATAGACTTTGTAGGACCCATTAACCCCCCTGCAAAAGGTACACATGCTGAATACATTATTGTTGCGACACATTATCTTACCAAATGGGTAGAGGCAAAAGCCATAAAAAAGAATGATGCACACACGACTGCAAAATTCTTATTTGAAAATGTCTTTACAAGATATGGATTGCCTATAGAGTTAGTGAGCGATCGAGGAACTCACTTTCTAAACCAAGTCATTGAATATTTGTTACAGGATTTTATGGTGATTCACAAGAAATCCGCACCATATCATCCTCAGGCCAATGGTCAGGCTGAAAGCACTAACAAGATCCTTTGTAACGTACTAACGAAACTCGTGAACAACAAACGTTCAGATTGGGACAAACAGTTACACGACGCTGTTTGGGCATATCGAGTGGCCTACAAGACCGTACTCAATGCAACTCCCTTTCAGATGGTTTTTGGTCAGAATGTTGTGCTTCCTTTGGACCTCTTGATACCGACCCTTAAGGTTGCACAAGAACATCAGTGGACCGGCCATGAATTATCAGCAAGAATAAAGGACTTGGAACGATTAGGAGAAACCAGACTGAAAGCAGCAGCAGGAATATATGCGGCAAAGAAGCGACAGAAAGCATATTTTGATGCACATGTGAAAGATAAAGGCTTGAAAGAAGGAGATTTAGTTCTAGTATATACGCTGAAACAGCATGCACAGAAGTTAGAAAAGCGAGGTTATGGACCTATAATCATTAACAGACTCTCAACAAGTGGAGCAGTACAATTAGCCACCTTAGAAGGAGACATACTGCCTAATTACATTAGTGGCTGTAGAGTCAAGTTATATCAAGAACCTCTTACTAAGGATATGCTTAGACGACTCACGTTGGCAAAGAAGCGTAAGGAGGAAGAAAATAGAATACGAGCTGAAAAATAGAAGCGTAAAATAGAAGCTCAGGCGGAAGCTATAGAACGCATTAAGCGCATGAAGTTAAGAAGACAAGGACTAGGGAGAGAACATTATAACCATCTGGAAACATCACCCAGATACCCCATGGCCATGTGTCAAGTAAAGTCAACCACTCATCCTAGCATAGTGGACAGGAGACCATTCATTACAGTCAGGCTAGAGCACAGCAACCCTTGCCAAGAGCTCAGGACTTTAATTGATTCAGGTGTTGCGACTAGTGCGATTAGATGGTCCCACTATAAGGATTCAGGAATAGAAATGAAGCCAATTGAGGCATACCTCATAGGGCTAGAAGGCATAGAAACCCCTTGCATGGGTGAGGTGGACCTTCCTATCCTCATAAACGAAGTGACTATGACCACAAAGCTACTAGTGTGCCATGACGACGACCTGATAGAACCCCTAATCCTTGGCCAAGATTGGCTATACGATCACTCAGTGGACCTAAATCTTAGACAAGGCTCCTTGCAGATTGGAACCTTAGATCAGAAGCGAGTGATACCGCTTGACTTCCCTAATGGCATTCCGACTGAGGTTTGTAGCCCTAGACCCTATGAAATGCATGCGATGGAAGACCGGAAGATCTTTGGTCAGATCAGTCACGTTACGTCTACACCAACCCATGTGGGCTTGGCGATGGACAATTGTCAATCTAAAGGACGTCAGGAGATTTTCCCTTGGGCTTCCTGCAAACTAGAAGGGGTAACCACCCAACAGATGGGTCAGGAGAGTTACATCAGCGGAAAAATGGACACTATCACCTGCGGTGCCCATCCTTCCACACTTACTGCGGACTGGCCTAGATTAAAAGTACAAAATGGAGCACTTCCTAATGGGCAGGTTTCGCAAGTGTTGGACCTCCCTTCTTTTCCAAAGCAGAGTGTCCATCCGACCTCTCAACCTCAACCACAAAAGAGTCAACCACGACGAAGGAACCCAGACCGACGACAACATCAGATGACACAAGGAAGAAAGTTGTAGTCTCAGTATCATAAAGCAAGAGGCACAAGACAAATATGGGTGTCAAAAGGACAAAAACCACCAACAGATTTCAACAACGCAGACAATGACAAGAAGAAGTCAAGGCAGAAGCAGAGTCAATATTCAACACCTCCTCGACCTTCTTCTACGAATACGAACATTCGACAAATTTGGATCGCCAAGAAGTACCTTACAAACCAACCCACACCCATGCAGATTTGGGTAGCCAAACAGTGTATTATAGCTCAACCCTCAAGCCTTGTAATATACACCCCTCAGAAATCTCTTCACCCCTCCATACCACCAAATCCGATATCATCTTTTGTCCCTCCGCAGAGACCTATCACCCACACACGAACTCTTAGGAAGTGGATACCGAAACGTATCCAGAAGTCTTCTCCTAACCCTTTGTCTAACATAACTACCACCCCGACTAATCTACAACCTTGTAATAACTCATTCATGAATGAACCTTGTATAAATCCACACACTATAACCCAACATCACCTGTAACAACATCTCATCAAAGAACTACATGCAATATCTGAAAACATATAGGTGTCTAGAGACCTACACTAGTTCTGCAAGAAGCATTGCATCAATCACATCACAACACTTGGCTACACTGGTTACACATCGGCTATGGAAAGGGATTGCGGTCTCACCTTAATGGGATCATAATTAATTTCCATACTAATGTGCTAATCTTTTGTAGCAGATTTTTTCCATTAGCACGTCAATCATCATGCAAACCGAAGAAGGACCATCTGAAGCTGGAACCAGTATACCCAGGGCTACTATTAGTGATTTACTTGCTGAGCCCCGTCCGACGGCTCCACCGCCAGGATTTCAAGGTTTCCCAGGACCGATGCCTATTAACGATCCTCCTAGAGGGTATACTGAGAAGATTCATCGTAATTCTCACTGGTTTCAAGGGCTAGCAGGACCCTTGGCGGATGTTGAGTTTATATTTGAGGCTAATTTGACTTTTGATGACTGTACCTGGGGCAAATATCAGTTTCTCTCAAGAGAGTTTGAAGGGCTACAGAACACACAAGACTTAACACATGTTTGGGCAAGAGCCGGCTTCACAGAGTATTTCAGTGACCCTTTGCCTAAACCT
The DNA here is from genome assembly GCA_020310875.1 of Ceratopteris richardii. NCBI lineage: Eukaryota > Viridiplantae > Streptophyta > Polypodiopsida > Polypodiales > Pteridaceae > Ceratopteris > Ceratopteris richardii. The sequence continues at coordinate 149,634,588 of CM035438.1, read as the reverse complement.
GACTTCTACAGATGCTATTACTTAATCACCACTTTGATAGCTTCGGAGAACAAGGATCTGCCAAGCACCTTCATCCTGCCATCCTTAGTGAACGATCCACCATATAAAAGATTTTATCCTTCTAAAGATTTGATTCGAGCTGCCATCAAGATTCATGGAACCCACACGCCCACAGAGCGAGAAAGGTTAGTTCCAGACCCTATGAAACGTGGGGATGTTACAAAGTGGGAAGAGATTTCGACGATCACACTTGAGCTTTCAAAACCACTGCGGATATGTATGCAGCATTTTGCTTTCCCCGCTCAGGATAGATTCACAATGCCTCACAAACGAATATGGTTTGGTTTGTATTTATCTTGTATTGGACCCCAGACAGTTGATCTAGCTAGCTGGATCATTGATCAGATGTATTTAGCACAACATAGATGGGAAAGAAGGAAAGTCATCGATGGATGTTGCGCACTGACTAGAATTGTATATATGTGCTTAGCATATGACTTGCCGATTGAACGTGCCTTGACAAGCGAGGAGCTGAAAGCATTTAAAGGAACCACAAAGAAAGCTAGGAAGCCTAGCAAGGGAAGAGCAGGAAAGCGAATGAGAGGAAAACCACCCCAACCGCTCCTCCTTCACCTCCCATCCATCCAGTCTCCCCCATACACCCCCCTTCTCCCAGAACAACATCCTACTTCTCCGGTGGAGTAGCAGAAGTCATCCTTACTCCCATTCATCCCACAATTCCCGCACCAACTCAACCTAGTCTACCCCCTAGCACACCTACCTTTCTATCAAATCCAATTTTCCCACCATCCTTTCCGACCTTCCCCACACCTCCAAGACCCCTTTTCCCATTCCCACCTCCATTAACCTTCTCCCCAGTCTCACCTCCCCGACCCACTGTAACTCCCCTTTCCCCTTTCCACCAAGCCGTCCAAGACAACCCCTTTGTAAATTACTCGTCAACCTTTGTAAATCCTGTATTTACACCTACACACTTACCCACGATCACACCACTATTCACAGTCAACACTCAACACCACATCCAGCGATATGGATATATCACCACCCACTGCACCTCCACTCACTTCATTTGTGGCACCACAATATTTAAGCACACCACAATTTTCCACAATCACCACAGCATTCACTTTCCCACCCCCATTCTCCATTCCCTTTGCATCTACACCCACTGCATCTTCACTTAGCACACCATTAATATTATCACCCACCATAGACACAGCATTTCGACAGATGTTCACGTGTATGACGCAAGTAAGAGATGAGTTCACATCTCTTGGAAATAATTATCAGTAGCTGCAGAGGACAACCAACGACTTACAGTCGCAGCTTAATTCATTGTCGATCGAGAATGCCTCATTGAATACTCGGTACCAAGAATTACGCGAGGCATACCACAAACTGGAAGTAGAAAGTGAAGAGAAAGCCAAAGAGGCCACTGCTAATCTTGACAATTTGTTAAGGGCCCAGACAGTTCGCAATGCGACACTTACACGGAACATGGGCTTACTCAGAAGACATCTAGCAGCAGCAAAGGAGGAGAACGAACGGCTACAAGAGCAGAATAGAGAAAATTTAGAAGCTGCTCTCGATCATCCAGACCAACCATTAAGTCCTAGCCGATTCAAAGCAATGCCCTCCGAATCAATGAAAATGTTGCTCGATGATCACATCAGATTGCTCGATGAATATGATCGAATGAACGAAGAATATCATAAGCTACTCCAGCTCAGAGCACTTGCAACACAAGGACTACCACCTCCTGCGGACCCATCTCCTGACATCCTAGAGGAACTCAACGCATTACGGGCCCAGGTATCAACTATTGAATCAAGGGTAGCTATATATGAAGCACCACCAAGGCTAGATTCCCCACCAGAGCTCCCAGCTGATGAAGAAAATGTAACTATTCTGGTGGAGGAAACTTTGAAGAAGCCTACGAGCCCCAACCCATCCCAGGCAGACAAGTCACGGCCAAAGGCCAGACGACTTACGAACTTCCTACTCCTGCATGGATGAAGACAATTGAAGAGCTTGGGACAAACCACTCAGCACGAGTAGAGGCGTAGTTGCACGCAATGGCAATGATTGAGGAAAGAATTTTACAGTCGCCCTACTTTGCTCATTTGGCCCCGCGCAGATACATATCATGGCATGACTTACAGTACAAACCGTATTTCATGTTAATGACCGAATATCAGTTGGCCATAGAGAAAGAAACAGGCAAGAAACCATCTCACGCTACTCAGTTTGAGCCTGAGGATTTGCCACTGGATGCGCAGCAAGGCGAGATCTATCAACCAGATTGGCGTAAAGATCTTTTACAAGAATATCCTGAGATGATGAGTACTTGGGTTAAGGCACCACTACACTTAAAATACAACCCATGTTGGGGACCAGTGCCACGTCGCCATTCATGGAAGGCATTTGCGATTAAGATACAAAACAACAAGCAATGCTAGGATTGGCTAAACTACCCATACTTCAGGCCACCTACAAGACCACCCACAATTGGATACATGATGGCCACAATTCGCCACTGGATCCCTCGCTTGAAACATATGGACGATATAGCAGCCACATGACTGTCAAAATCTTTGACATGATGCAGATGGTTTTTAAAGTCTTCAGACGCGTCAAGGCACCTCATGTAAACACCCCGGGCTTCGAGCATGGCAATCTAGATCTTGCATACGATATGATTACAACGTCATCGCTACGGGTGTGTTATGCCTGGCATTGCAGAATTAAATACCTACCGGCGTGCTAAAGCAGACCTTCGAAGAAATGTTCACAACCGGTTTCTGGGAATACCATTCGGAAGTGTTCATCAGCAGGCCCACCCACTTGCTTCAATTATTCACCTATGAACAGATGGTTTATTCCACACATTATCGATTCCCACCACCTAATGAACCGCAACCAATTGATTGGGAGAAACTCGAGGCAAATTTGGCCCGAGGCATTCGGATATCAGAACACACCCTCGCTCAAGACCTCCTACAGAACTACATCCGACAGACCGCACAACAAGGTTCTGTCAAGGACGACAGAAGCGAGAGGGAGGGGGGTATTGGCAGCAGCCAGAGGCATAGGAGACGCGGAAGCATGTAAAGACAGAGCAGGGAGCTAGTGGAATCAATTTTTCAAAGATTATGTTTTACAAATATTCTTCAAAAAACCTCCAACAGTGATTTTCATCACTATTGTAACATATGTAACATAGAAAAACCCTTTTTGTAATCCATAGCTCCATTTTGTGCAAGCCGAGGAGTTCTCAAGGAGCTTAGGTAGAATGAGCATATCAATTTTGGTTATTTTTAGACACCGTTTACTCCTTCAAATAGCACTTAGAACCTATTTTTTAACTATGTCAGTCACTAGATGTGAAACTGGTCAAAACTAGTCTAGAATCTATAAAAAGAGCTAGAGAGCTCATTTTTGAGGTTAGCTTGTTTGAGTAGAGAAGAGCTTAGAGCTATTTTGAGCTTGTAAGAGTGTTCTTGAGTAATAGAGTTGATTTCTCACCTTCCATTGTGTCTTGCTTGTCTCTTCGTAGTGTGTGTGCATCTCTATGCTTCTCACCTTCACTCTCACTTCATCTCACATTCACGATCTTCATATCATTCCTATCTCTTCCGCGGATTGACATTAAGGAGGTGGAGCTTCTTAACATGGTTCTCACCATTGTGCTAAAGCAACATAAAAGCCTTGAGCTTTACACATGTAAAGGTAAAAAGATAAAGCCCAAATCCCACGAATTTATGGTGGTTGAAGTTGCATTCAATCAAGCAATCAATCACCTAAAAGTAGATCAAACTAGATCTTCACTTTCTCTAGATTCCCTCCAACAACCATTCCCACCTTAATTTGAATTCAAACTCCACTTGTAGAAGTCATGGAACACTTCTAGAGTCTATATAAAGACTTGAAATCACTTGTACAATACATGGAAGCAATAGACATACACTTGTGACCATCATTGTCTTGCTCCTTCAATTCTCTGCATCATCTTCTTCACCAACAAATCTTGCAGAGGCTGTTGCTCTCTCTTCAGAGCTCCAACTTGAGTGCAAGATGATTCATTGGAAAGCTATAGTGTCTAGTTTATGCTTATAAAGTTTCATAGCATTTGGTGCAGTAGATTGGGAGAAATCTGAGTTTTTCTGTCTCGGGGTCAATATCTGCGTATTCCTGAAAAATAGGAAGTACCACCGATGAATTCGCATTCATTCCTGTAGCATATTTTGCTTATTCCTTATACTTTTGTGCATTCTATACACTCAATTCTATGTGTATCACTCCCATAAAAGGATTGTTTCTAATTGTAATCACGGTGGTTGCTATGGGCATTTGAAGTTCATTGTCTCTTCCATAGATAGTAAGTTTTTTGAGCTAGTCGACCTGTGAACCTATCTGTTTTGTATCGACTCATTATTATTGATGCTCCAAAGTACATAGTGGATTTCTTTGCACTTATCGCATGTCTATAAGGTCTATTTGAGTCTCCATAAGCTCAAGGGTTGTTCTTGTGCCAGTTGGCTAGACCAAACTTCGTCGCTTTGAAATGCACTTTTCTACCTTCTACAAGCTTCTCCAAGTTCTTTCAATGGTATCAGAGCTAGATCAAGATGCGTGACGGCTTTCCCTCAATGATCGAGAAGCTTGATTGACACAACTACAGGGCTTGGCAAATCAGAATGGAGGCCTATTTGCAAGGTAGAAATCTTTATGGAATTGTAGTAGGTGATGAAGCTATGCCTATTCCAAGATCCAAAGGAGGACCTACACAAGAGTGTTGGATGTGATGGCTGGGTACAATCAGAAGATCAAGGTGGTGCTGCTAGACCTGCTTCACACCTGCCCTTTCTTTTCTTCAGATATGGTTAGGAGACTCCTTGAGCTTCCAAATGACACAAAGAAACTATATACGTGCTTTACAAAGTGATTGAGAAATGATCAAATCAAAACAGATAAGTTTGAACCTTCATAAGTCCAAAAAACTTGCTATTCCTGTAATGACACCTGCTCAGTCCTAAGCTCAGTGTGTCCAGCACACTTACAATTGGTCTAATTCCTTCTAGGAGTATTAAATTAACTTAACAAGCTACCATTAGCAAGTTAAATCACTCCAAATGATAAACTATACACTGAGCATGATGTTTAGCAAAATCAGGGACACCCCCGACTTTTTAGGAATCACACAGAAATATACCAGTGATCACTTCGACAGCGATTTCTCCCAATTGGCTGAATAGATTGACTTGAAACTTTGTAGTGTTGTAGAATGCTTTGAGCTGGTTCCAATGAGCCCTTGATCATCAACTTTGGTTCAGTAGATCTTGAGATATGCTCTGTTGAAGTTGACAGACTTGGAGGTAGTCACTCAGAGAAAACATAGAGTAAAAAACTATGAGTATATGTATTGATACTATCAAATGTACATTCCCATTGGCATGTAGAATGATGCCCAATGGTACTCAGAGGTGTAGGCTAGGTAGTAGCTCTCACACTCTCACAAATATGCTTGGATTAGCCTCGGGAAGAGTGTAACTAAACCCGCAACTTTTTACATTGACTTTTATAGATGTTTTGAAGGAATTTGAATTTCAAAATTCAAATGTAGGCTCCCTCAAATCTCTCAACTAATCTCATGGAGATATTCTCTCCATTCATACCTTTCAAATTCCACGACTTTTGAAGGTAGTTACAATTACAAGAAGTCACTTTGACTTTTACATAAAGTAATAAGTAACTAAGCATAGGCATGTGTTCCTATGCTCTTTCTTGAAATGAAGTAATCCAAACTTTTGCAATAAATTTCAATGTTGATATCCAAAGCTAAGTGATCTTTGTGCAATCTTCTTGTTGAGTCTTCAAGGCACAAGACAAGTCCAAGTGTTAAGGCTTGTTTGCACCAACAAAGAGGAGATAGATAAGCTCACACTTTGGTGCGCAAGGGATGCTCAAGCATGTTCGTACATACTAAACTCTATCTTTGACTTTCTATTACCACATATTAGAGGATGCAAGACATCTCAAGAGACTTGGGATGCCCTCGAGACTTTCTTTTCTGCTAGTACCAAAGCAAGAAAGAATCATCTTTGGAACGAGTTCAACCAAATGAAGAAGAAACCTAAACAAAGCGTCATAGAGTTTGTTACCAAGGTCAAGGAGGTTGCAGATCAGTTAGCATCCATTGGAGAGATGATTGAAGAAGAGGTCATCATGAGGCAAATTCTCAACGGCATTCAAAATGATAAGCAATGGCAATCCTTCACGATGGCTTACGATCTCATCATGGATGTGCAAACTCCAGACTTCAACATCTTTCTTGGACAACTCTTCAATCAAGAAGCCAACAATAGCATAAAGAAAGGTAACTCTTATCATGGTAATTCAACTAGTGCTCTATATGCAGATAAGAAGGATAAGAAGCAGAAAGGCAAGAAGAAGGAAGAAGATGAAGAAGAGACTTCCCAAGCCAACTTTGCAAGAAAGAGCAAGTGGAAAGGGAAGAAGAAAGGACCAAAGCAAGACAAAGCCAAAGGTCAGAATTTTCAACCTTGTGCCATATGCGATAAGACCAACCACACCACTCAGAAGTGCTAGTCCAATGGGAAGACCCAAAAAGGAAGTGGAAGAGGTGGATATGGCAGCAATAGAGGCAGAGGTGGATACAACTTCAACAATAACAATAGAAGCTATAATAAAAGGGACTGCAACAATTATTCAAAAGATCAACCACATGAAGACTCATTGCTTCTTATGAATCTAAGCCACAAAGAAGGTAAAGAAGATGATCATTTGTTCTACATAGATTTAGGATGTTTGAATCATGTTGCAGTCAACATTGCTCTTCTATCTGATTTGGAAAGTCCAAAGCATAGACATGAAGTGCAAACAGGGGATGACATGAAGCACAATGTGGAGAAGATTGGTAATGTCAAAGCTTCCAATGGCAGGACAAACATTCTGAGTAAGGTTCTCTATGTACCCACTATCACTAAAAACCTAATAAGTGTAGGCCAAATAGTTGAAAAAGGCTTGCAAGTTAGGTTCACTCAACATGGAGCTTTTGTGGAAGATCCATGTCAAGGCTTCAAAAAGATAGCCCGAGGTGAGAAGCATGGTAGGCTCTTTACTTTTGAAATAGGAGAAACTAGGAACATAGCTCTATTCAACTTTGGGTCTCAAACCCTAAGTGAGCTTGAAGTGTGGCATGAGAGACTTGCTCATGTGAATGAAAGAACCTTGAAGGATATATGCAGGGATGAAAGTGTTCTAGGACTGCCGAACATATCAAAGCAACACATGATCAACAGGTGTGATGCATGTCAAATTGGGAAGGCACAAAGACAACCATTCAACCACAAAGGCTACATCCACAACAACTTGTTGGACTTAGTACATACAGATGTATGGGGACCAAGTCAAGAACCTTCATTGGAAGGATCAAGGTATTATGTCTCATTTATTGATGACCATAGTAGATGGACTGTTCTATACTTTATCAAGAGTAAGCATGAAGTGTTTGATTGCTTCAATAAGTATCTTGCACATGTGGAGAATCATACAAGTAGATCACTAAAGAATCTCATATCTGATGGAGGGGGAGAATACTTCTCCAAAGAGTTTGATGATTTCTTACAGGACAAAGGTATCAAAAGAGAAATGACTACTAGGTACTCTCCTCAACTAAATGGAATTGTAGAGAGGAGAAACAAGACATTGGTTGGATCAACCCAAACAATGCTTGAAGAGAAGAAGTTGCCACATTATCTATGGGCAGAAGCTATTTCAACTGCTGTGTACCTTGTCAATAGACTACCATCCAAATCACTTCAAGGTATGACTCCTTATGAAGCATGGCATGGAAGAAAACCTAGTCTTGGACAGTACAAGGTTTTTGGTTGTTTAGCTTATGTTCATGTACCATCACAAATAAGAGGTAAGCTAGATGAAAGGGCAACAAAGGCAGTGTTTATTGGATATGATTCAACTCAAATGGGTTACAGGTTCTTCAATCCTTCAACCAAGCAATTCACTACAAGTAGAGATGTTGTGTTTGAAGAACACAGGTCTTGGTATGATGAAGACAAACAAAAGGTACCACTACCATATGATCTTGATTCTGACTCTCATCAATTAGGAAGCAAGCATGATACACACGTCCAGGATCCAAGAAGTGATACAGACGATGACCAAGATGAAAGGGAAAAGGATTACAATCTATGGAAGTCAAGAGGGAAAGCAAAGATGCAAGAGGTTGGAGAATGCTCCAAACAAGCACCTAGAAGATCAACAAGAGAGAAGAAACAACCAGAAAGGTATGGATATGATTCCACATTTGTTACGAAGCATTCAATATACTTGGCAAAAGACTCTATTTCATAGGAACCCTCAACCTATGAAGAGGCAAAGGGAAACCCTAATTGGGAAAAGGCCATGAAAGAAGAGATAGATGCATTGAAGGAAATGGACACTTGGGATTTGGTTCCAATGTCTTCGAATCAAAAGGTAATTGGTTGCAGATGGGTATATAAAGTTAAAAGAAACTCAGATGGATCAGTTTGCAGGTACAAGGCAAGATTAGTTGCCAAAGGATGCTCAGAAACTCATGGTATAGACTATGAGGAAACATTCTCACCAGTTGCAAAGATGACTACAATCAGGACATTGATAAGTGTAGCTGCTGCAAAGAATTGGAGACTCCTCCAACTTGATGTGAAAAATGCATTCTTAAATGGTTGGATAAGTGAAGAGGTATACATGTCACAACCACTAGGTTTTGAAAACCCTAATCATCCATCTTATGTTTGCAGACTTAAGAAAGCATTGTATGGATTGAAACAAGCTCCTAGAGCTTGGAATTATAGGTTGGTTACATATCTTCAAGATCCAGGGTTCAAAGCTAGCAGCTCAGATCCTTCTCTATTCATCAAAAGGTATCACAATGAGGTTATCTATCTATGTGTATATGTAGATGATATTATTGTGACAGGTGATGATCTAAATGGCATTCAAAGGATCAAGAGACACATGCAAGAGGAGTTCAAAATCAGTGACCTAGGTGAGCTCACATATTTCCTAGGTATGCAGGTGATATATACAGATGAAGGAATGTATTTGACTCAGAGAAGATACATTCAAGATCTTCTTCTCAAGTTCAAAATGGAGAACACTAAACCTGCAGGTACACCTTTGGAGATGAATCATAAACTTAGTGTTTATGAAGGTGAGAAAATTGAAGACATTAAAGAATATCAAAGCTTGGTAGGTAGCTTGATATATGCTACTCATACAAGGTAGACATCTCATATAGTGTGGGAGTGCTTAATCAGTTCATGCACTCACCGAGAAGACCACACATGGATGCGGCTAAGAGAGTACTTAAGTATTTCAAAGGTACAATCAACAAAGGTATATTCTATCCTTATTCTTCAGATTTGGATATCAAAATCTATTTAGATGTAGATTGGGCAGGAGCTAAGGATGATAGAAAAAGTACATCTGGTTACTTAGCATTTGCAGGTTCGAAGCTAGTGTCATGGAGTTCCAAGAAGCAACCAACAGTTGCTTTATCCTCAACTAAAGCAAAGTATAGAGGCTTGATCATAACAACTCAAGGGGCAATATGGTTAAAAGCATTGTATACAGATTTGGGACTTGTGAGTTCCAAACCTCACATATTTGGAGATAATGTAAGTTCCATTCATCTAACGGCAAATCCTATTTTCCATGCAAGAACCAAGCACATAGAAGTCCATTACCACTTCATCAGGGAGAAGCTCATGGCAAAGGAGATTGACATTTCTTTTGTTCCTACTGAAAAGCAAGAAGCAGATATGATGACGAAGGCACTTGATGGAATAAAGCTTTGTAGAATTAAAGCTATGGTAGGTATTCAACCTATCAGAGAATGAAGACTCAAGCATACTTTAGCTTGAGGAGGAGCTATTGGAACATCAAGCTTACACTATGCTTGAGGTGGATTTGATCTACATCAAAGGCTATCGCGTCGAAAGAATATCCGTTGGAGAGTTCTTTTTTCTTATGCTCATTTATTGTATTTTTTTGAGATATTTTTTATGGTTCATCTACCGTTGTAAAAGCCTTGAGCTTTACACATGTAAAGGTAGAAAGATAAAGCCCAAATCCCACGAATTTGTGGTGGTTGAAGTTGCATTCAATCAGCTAAAAGTAGATCAAACTAGATCTTCACTTTTCCTAGATTATAGGAAAGTGAATTGATTCCCTCCAACAACCATTCCCACCTCCATTTGATTTCAAACTCCACTTGTAGAAGTCTTGGAACACTCGTAGAGTCTATATAAAGACTTGAAATCACTTGTACAATACATGGAAGCAACATACATACACTTGTGACCATCATTGTCTTGCTCCTTCAATTCTCTGCATCATCTTCTTCACCAACAGTAATCTTGCAGAGGTGGCTGCTCTCTCTTCAGAGTCCCAAATTGAGTTCAAGATGGCTCATTGGAAATGTATTAGTGTCTAGTTTATGCCTATAAATGTTCATAGCATTTGGTTCAGTAGATTGGGAGAAATCTGAGTTTTTCTGTCTCGGGGTCAATCTCTGCATATTCCTGAAAAATAGGAAGTACCACCGTTGAATTCCTACGTGTATCACTCCCATAAAAGGATTGTTTCTAATTGTAATCACATTGATCTCTATGGGCATTTGAAGTTCATTGTCTCTTCCATAGATAGTAAGTTTTTTGAGCTAGTCGACCTACGAACCTATCTGTTTTGTATCAACTCATTATCCTTGATGCTCCAAAGTACATACTGCATTTCTTTGCACTTATCGCATGCCTATAAGGTCTATTTGAGTCTCCATAAGCTCAAGGGCTGGTCTTGTGCCGGTTGGCTAGACCAAACTTGGTCGCTTCGAAATGCACTTTTCTACCTTCTACAAGCTTCTCCAAGTTCTTTCAATTATGTCAATTGGATGTGAAGAATGCTTTTCTTAATAATTATATTTCAGATGATGGTTTCATGGAGCATCCACAAGGGTTCAGAGATAAAAGGTATTCAGAATATGTATGTAAGCTCAAGAGAGCTTTGTATGGTTTGAAGCAGGCCCCAAGGGCATGGAATTATAGACTTGTGAAGTTCTTGAAGGAACTTGTTTTCCAAGTATCTAAAGGTGATAGTAGCTTGCTTATCAAAGCAAGTGATGATGGGTTCATTTATATGTGCATATATGTTGATGACATAATCCTTATAGGCACAAATGAGAAGGGCGTACAAAGCCTCAAGAAACAAATGGAGAAAGAGTTCAAGATTAGTGAGTTGGGAGACTTGTCATATTTCTTGGGCATGGAGATCTCATATACTCAACATGGAGTGTATGTAACCTAAGAAAGGTATTTGAAGAACTTGTTGATCAAGCTTAAAATGGAAGATTGCAGGGTAGCACCTACTTCAATGGAGGTGAATCACAAATTGAGCAGACATGGAGGAGAAGAATTCAAGGATATGAAGTTATATCAAAGTCTGGTTGGTACTTTAATCTATGCTACATTAACTAGGCCTGATTTGTCATATGCAGTTGGAGTGTTGTCTCAATTCATGAATTGTCCTAGGAAAGAACATTGGGTTGTAGGACAAAGAGTGTTGAGATACATTAAGGGTGCACTCAAGGAAGGTTTGTATTATGGTTTTACATCAGATACAAACATCAAGATATATAGTGATACAG
>CM035438.1:149555342-149610342 GCA_020310875.1 Ceratopteris richardii | reverse complement strand
ATAATATCATCTGCTATCTGAGACACATGTCTCTCCAAATTGATAAATGTCCAATCATCAATAGTTCTGCCTTCAACTAAACAAGCTCTCTCTCTCTCTCTCTCTCTCTCTCTCTCTCTCTCTCTCTCTCTCTCTCTCTCTCTCTTGGAGGAACAATGTCACAAAACAAGAAGAAAGATGTTGGTATCAAAAATAATTTACATGTATCAATGTGCTCTTGTGCCTGGGACTCTCAAATGTGTCTATGCATAGCCGTGTAATGTGGCCCTATATTAATGCATATTCTGGAAATGCAAGACCTGAATGGTGCAAAAGACAAGGTTATGCCAAAGGCATATGGTTGTCACACATCGAGGCTTCTAATGTTACTTGGGGACATTGGTGCAAGCTATACTTGGAGGTGTCCATTGGACCTCGAGATGACAACTGATCATTCCTCCTTATAGGGATCCATTTGAGAACCATGTTTGTGTAGAGATCACCTTGGGCTTCTTCAACTTTGGATGGTTTCTTAAATTATGTATCCCACATGGTTGGTTCTTTGGTTCTATGAGGGCTACAAGTGCTTTTGGTGTCCATACTGCAAGCTATACTTGGAGGTGTCCATTGGACCTCGAGATGACAATTGATCATTCCTCCTTATAGGGATCCATTTGAGAACCATGTTTGTGTAGAGATCACCTTGGGCTTCTTCAACTTTGGATGGTTTCTTAAATTATGTATCCCACATGATTGGTTCTTTGGTTCTATGAGGGCTACAAGTGCTTTTGGTGTCCATACCCATACCATTGTTGTTGGTCATTTGACTCTTGTTGAAGAGGTGAGTTGGTCTGCTTTTGTTCTTGGTGTTTCGTTTTGACCCTTGCCTTGTCTTGGCCTCTTTGTTGAGACTTTTCTCATGTGGGAGAGCACAAGCTGTTGTGTATGTAAAAGCATCTTGGGTACCCATATTTGTAATTGTCCTTGTTGAGCTGCAACTAATTTCTTACTAGGCACCCAAACTTGTTGGATACCTTGTGGTTGAGCTTGTCCTAGCTTCTTCAGTCTTCTTCTACCCTTGTTGGCTTCCCTAAATGGGAATTGCGGGGGCAAGGCTGGTGGTTGTCCTCCCTTTTGTACCCAGCTCTGCTCCATGCTCGGAACTACTGTCTTCTTGAAATTTGGTTGTCTAGTTGACAGTTTTCTGGGTTCAGACAGACTAGATATTCTCTACACTTGTTGAAAATATGTATGAGCTCAGGTGTGTGGTATCTTCTTTCTTGGGAATGAGCACATAAATCGTCCACATATACTTCTAAGCTCTTCTGCAAGAACTCTTTGAAGACATGACACATGATCCTTTGGAATGTCGCAGGTGCATTGGTGAGCCCAAATGGCATCACACAAAATGCAAAGTTTCCCCACTCAATGGCGAATGTTGTTTTGTGTTGATCTTCAAGGGCAATGACTACTTGATTGTAACCTGAAAACCCATCAAGGAAGCTATAAACTTCCTTCCCTGCAATATGCTCCAATAAATGTTCGGTGATTGGAAGCGGATAACTATCTCTGATCGTAGTGGCATTAACTTTTTTAAGGTTAATACACACTCGTAACTTCCCATTCTTCTTGGGCACCACTACAATGGGGGACACCCACTCAGTATGCTCAATCTCATAGATAAATCCAGCTTCAATCAACCTATGAACTTCTTCTTTTATTTTAGCTGCATAAGTATCATTATATGTGTAGGGCTTCTGTTTGGTGGGCTTTGCATTGACTGTCATGGGAATCGTATGAGAGAAAATTTTTGGATGTACTCCCTTCAAGTCTCTATAGTGCCATGCAAACACATCCCTATATTCCCCATCCCTATATGCAAACACATCTTCTTTTGCACTTAGGTCATCTCCTATGTATGTACATCTGTCTTCGTTCCCCTCAATTGTTACAACAATTTTTTTGGTTTTCTCTTTATTATCATATGCTTCTCCTGTAATGCCCTCTCTCTTAGGCATTCGTACCAAAAGTTTTTGTTCTTCAACTTCATATTTCTTGAAATTCTCTGGTACTTCAAACAATGATTCCTCCTCTTCTTGTTTCACTACTTTTCTTTTCTTTTTCTTTTGACCACCCTCACTTCCATCCTTTGAATTTACAGTTTTTATGCTTGTCAGGGGTTCTTCTTCTTCTTTTTGGGTGAATATTCCTATGTCTTCTAGATAGTACTTCTCTGAGTCAAAGTAAGTATCCATCACAATGGACTCTAGATCATCGTCATTCTCTTCTTCTTCTATGACTTCACTAGGGTCACACTCTTCTGGCAAGAGCTGACACATGAACACTGAAATATCATAACCCTCCTTATCACAATGAGGTTTCCACTGTTCCTCATTGAAAGCTATGTCCATGGTGGCTAAGATTTCTAGCCAACCATGAGGCTCAAATTCCTCATGTGGAAAGATCATTAGTATGTAGGCTAGGTCTCTAACTGGTCTATCTCCTAGCCAAGTTCCTTGCTCTCTTGCCGTTAAGGATTTTTCCTCTTCGTCTGTGACTTTGGACATCCACAAATGAGTATCTTCATGCATCAAGATGGATCAGAATTACTTTCAGAATGCATCGATATTGAATCTTCTAGTACCTTGTGGATAGAGTTCCAGTGTAGGGGTGGTACGTCTCTAAATGTATAATCCTTTAGATTGACCTTGGTGGTGACCCCTAAGTGTTGCAAGTACAAGGAGTTGGTTCCCCAATCTTGTACAATGTGCAATTGTCGTACGAAATGTCTTATCTAGGATCATTTCATAGACATTATTTTTGAAAAAGTCACATATAGCAAAGGTGTCCTCAAACTCTACACCACAAGTGGTTAGAGTTATCCCTTCTAGCAATCCTAGAGGCCTTTCAATATGGCCATCAGCCATTTGAAGCTTCATTCTAGTTGGTCTTAATGCAGGTTTGCCCCATTGCTTCCACAAGGAGGTGGTTGCAATTGCAACACCTGCACCTGAATCTATGATCACTTTGGTTTTGTAACCTTGGTAGCTTACCTTAGGTCTCTCTCTAGCTCTTTCCCTTTGGGTTTCATGAGCCTTGGATGATTCTACACCTTGGAGGCCATAGGAAATATTAGACCTTGGTGGAGGGAAAATCAACTCGCCCTGCCAAGTGTATGCATGCATGTCATGTTCTGATACCACGAATACTCTCTCCGATGTGTTGTCTAAATAGACCACTTTTCCAAGGGTATCATGATCTTTGAATTCATATATCATCACATTTCCTGCCCTTTTAGGTTAATTAGTCTTAAACCTGCAAAAAGCTTCATCTGTCTCCCTTTTCCAAAAGAATTCTATGCTTCTGTTATCCTGGGGAATCCATTCTGGTGTGATTATTCTGGTTAAGACCGATTTGCCTCTAGGGGTCTCAAGTTTTTATCCTAGGTTTCCTTGCTCTAGGTCTCCTATCTCGTTCTCAAGAATGATATTTCCAAACTCATATGTCCTATCTGGTAAGCTGGTAACCATATACATGGTTCCTTGCTTATCAGCATATGAACCATCTTCAAACTTAACCATTGGGTGTTCAAGTCAGAAGGGTTGATCAGGATTTTTGAGTTGGACCATTGATCATCTCAGGTCATCCTCATAGATGCAAGCACCTAATTGGTTGGTCCTGATATACTCCAATTGTATCTTATAGGGACCTTCTAGTGTTTGCAAATAGGCAATGCTTGAGCTACATGTAGGTTTCCCCATGCTAAAAGACATTTATGAATCACTTGTGTCCAAACTTAGGATGTAAGGATAACCACTTAGTTGTTGTGCCCAAGACTAAGCTATATGGTTGAAACTAGCCTCGGAAGATCTACTCCTTTGTCTATCCTTGCCTAGGTGTCTAGCAGATCTGAGGTTCATAAGCCTTGTCTTGTCGTCCCAAAATTCCCCTTGGTATTGCTCAAAATCCTTTGGAGCTCCCTTGGCTTCCCAACCCTATCTGAAGGTCAACTTCAAATTATTCTATCTGAAAATCACGAGCTTTTCGACGCACTCTAGAGCTCAAAAAATGGATTTTGGATTAAAAAGTTATGTTAAATCAGGCTCTTGGGGGTCAAAATAGAGAAACATGATGCTTCAAAGAATCGCAATTTTTTGGGAGTCAATAGGCTAGAAAGTCGTGATTTTTTGAAAGCGAAGAGCCCAAAGAGTCGTGATTCTTTGCCCCCTAGGTATCCAAAAAGTCGCAAATTCTTACTCTTTTCTACCTTCAAAAAGTCGCGAATCTCTCAAACTCTGAGTTACAAAAAATCGTGAATCTCTCAAAAATGTTCTTCCCAAAAAGTTGCGATTTTCTCCAAATAGTATTCCAAAAATTCGCAATTTCTTCAAGAAATTGTCTTTTCAAAAAGTCACGAATTCCTCAAAAAGAATGCAAAAAGTCGCGAATTTTTCACTTAGGAAACCAAAGAATCGCAATTTCCTCAAAAGTTGCCCTTGCAAAAAGTTGCGATTTTCTTCTTCAAATTCAACCCAAAAAGTCGCGATTTTCTCAAGATAGGATTCCACAAATTTGCGATTTCTTCAAAAAGTCACCTTGCAAAAATTTGCAATTTTCTCAAAGTCTTGATGGCAAAAATTTGTGATTTTTTTTGAAGATTGGATGGCAAGAAAGTCGCAATTTCTTGAGCCCAAAGACTAGAAAGTCACTTTTCTTGACACTTAGAAAGCCAAAAAGTCGCAAATTTTTCACTTAGGAAACCAAGGAATCGTGATTTCCTCACAATCAAAGAACCAAAAATTCACGATTTCTTCCCTTAGCAAACCCAAGAATTTGCGATTTTTTTCAAGGATTGGAGAACAAAGATTCACGATTTTCTCCCAATCTGAAAGGCAAAAAGTCCTGATTTCTTGAGATTTAGAGTGAAAAAGTTGCGATTCCTTCCAAGCCCAAAAACCAAAGAGTCGTGATTTTTTCCACACCTAGAGCCAAAGAATCACAATTTTCTCAAAAATGCCTTTGCAAAAAGTCAAGATTTTTTGAGTGATTTTAGGCGAGAAACCAGAGAATCATGAAATTCAAATTTTTTGAAATTCCAAAAAAGTCGGGATTTTTTGCAAAAATTCATGATTTTCTAAGTTTGGCGAGAACTTCAAAATCAAGCATCGAGCCCCAAATGTGTAGAAAATTGTAAAAAACACAAGTGCATGAACTCTCAAGCAGTTCCTAGCTCTTTCTTGCACTCCCACACATGAGAAATGATGTGAAAATGGTGAAAATGCACTCAAAATTGATAAAATTCTATGAAGATCAAGATGGTGATGATGAAGAAGGAGAACAAAAATCAGAAAAATAATAGAAAATGACTATTTCTTACCTTCCAATGTCGCAAATCCACGATCTTACCATCACAACACTCGTCCTCGAAGCTCTCTCTGCGACAACGGTGCCAAAATTTGATGTATCTCAAGCGTAAGCACCACTTCCTTTATTTGTCAATCCGCGGAGAGGTGAGGACTAGTATGAAGACCATGAGTGAGTAAAGGCACAAGTGCATGAGTGAAAGCACACAAGCATGCACATACATACACACACATGCGCACAAGGTAAGAGCAAAGAGTCGAACAATGGAGGGACTTCGATTACAAGAGAAATCTACTACAAGAGCTCCAATCTCTAACAAGCTAACCCCAAAAATGAGCTCTCTAGCTCTTTTTATAGTTTTTGGACTAGTTTTGGCCCTGTCCATACCTAGTGTCCGGCCTAATTAAAAGTTAGGCTCCATGGCTTATTTGAGGGCTCAAACGAAGTCTAAAAATTATGAAAATTGGTAGGATGATACCTCTAATACTCCTCAACCTCAAGGACTCCTTGGCTTGAACAAAATGGAATTTAAAAAATGTAAAATGATATTTACAATGGTTTTAATGATCAAAATCACTGTTTTTGTAGGGGTTTCCTTTGAAAACTTGACATACACTTCTTGGAGCTCCCTACTTGCTCCTTCTTCTTGTGTGTCCACTTCTTTGATGCACTTTCAACATGTAGCAATTGATCAAATTCCTTTTGAGGGTATCTAATTAGCTTAGATAGCTAATGATTACAAGTGAAATCATCTACAATGATAAACCATACACTGAGGAATCAATTTAGCAATTGAATGCTTACCCCCGACTTTTTAGTGATTGAGCAGAGTGACCATAGAGCACTTCGACGTAGATTTCTCCAAATTGGCTGAAGCAAAATCTTTGAAATTTGTATAGCACAAAATAGACTTTGAGCTAGTTCCAACAAGCTATTGATCATGCAAAATGAGTAATAACTCACTGAGATATGGTCATGCAAATTTCACTGTTTTGAGTAGTCATAGCAGAAAATATAACAGAAATGATCAATGGAGTATATCTATTATGGCACATGATTTTACAAGATCATTGGCATTATGATGATGTCCAATGATAGTGGGATGAGTAAGATATAGTGTAAGCTACTCAACCTCTACAAATGATTAGTAAATGAGCTCCAAGAAGAGACCTATTTGGACGCAAGCTTTACAAGTCCTTTTATAAGGATTTTCTTCAAATTTGAACTTGAAATTCAAAAAAGGCTCCACCTAAAAGTGCTTCCTCTAAATGAGGAGTGATTCTACCAAATGAAACTCGTAGCTCTTATCTCTCATAACTCCACAAGATATATGGTCTTGGAAGATTCTCTCAAGTAAAAACTTTTACAAGTGGTAATTGACTTAATTGTTACAAGCCATGATTCATATGGATCAACACATGCTTCCACACATAATCCTCCAAGCTAAGCCAAATGTGAAGGCTTGGATATTTGCACCAACATAGTCATCAGTTCTGTCTGTGGTGACATGGCTATCTCAATCTACACAAAACTTTTGGAACCAAAGGACGAAGATATTGCAGATCTGGTAATGAAAGACCCTATGGAGCTGCGTAGAATACATGTGGAAGAAGATTCACTTGAATTCGCAAATTTGGAGACCTCCGGAGAATCTAAGCTGATCCGAATTTGTGTGGAGCTTGATTTGGAATTTGGGACGGTGTTCATTGCACTATTATAGTAGTACAAGGACGTGTTTTCCTGGACCTATGTGGACATAAAAGGTCTCATCCCAAATTATACCATCATTAGATCTTACTCAAACCAGATGCTACTCCAGTAATGCAACAAATGTAGAGAATGAACCCCAACTTTGCGGAGTAGGTTAAGCATGAGTTAGATTTTTTAATCAAAGTCGGATATATTTTTCCCATAGAAAATCCAAAATGGGTCTCGCCAATAGTCATTGTACCAAAGAAGAACAAGCATTCATGAATTTACATGGACTACAGGAAGCTGAACGCGGTGACAATACCTAATCCTTTTCCACTATCATTTCTAGATAACATGTTAGATGAAGTGGCACGCAGAGAGATGTATTCCTTTTTAGATGGTTTTAGTGGTTATAACCAAGTATGGTAGAGGAGGATATACCTAAGATGGCATTCATTATGCGTTGGGGGGTATTTGTTGGAGGAGACGGTGGATAGTCATAAGAGATGAAGTGGTGTAGCTAATTCGTGCTTCACACCTACTATTAATGATGAATGGAAGGTGAAGTAGGCCTCTTTTTCTTTATAATGGATAGAAATAATCATATATGTAGTTTGGAAGATGATTCACTAATGATAGGATCAAAACAGATAGGTAGAAAATAATCCAAGCTCCAAAAACTTGTTATTTTAGTTCACACACATGTTCAGTCTTTTGAACCGATCTCTGAGCACAGCAGCAATTGACTAAATTCCTTTCGCGGAACTCTAATTAGCTTAAACATCTACCAATCATGAGTGATTTCATAAAAAATTATGGACTACATGTAGAGAAATGTGTTTAGCAAATTAGCCAAGCATCCCGACATTTACGGGCCTTGACAGTCAACAGACCAGTGAGGAAAGATGGATTAATATCTGATGATTGCGAGAAGCATTACTAATGAAACTTTGTAGGATGAAAATAGACACTATGATGAATCTAACATGATTTAAATCATGGGAAATGATCAACTATAGAGTGAGAACAAGCTCTAAAAGATCACTATTCTGATGGAGTTATGAGAGAGAACTGACATGAGAATGTACTCATCATATATGTATTAAAACATGTACAAATACAAATTCATTGGCAATCAATCATTGCTCAATGAACGAGAAGTGAGTGATCTATGAGATGACCTCCTCTTTTCAATGAGAGTACATCAAAATGATCTCTGAATCTCAAGATACACACGGTTCTTTCAGATCCTCCTTTTATAATTGTGCTTAGAGCCAAAGTTTGAATTCAAATTCAAACTTACACCTAAAAGGTGAATGCTAACATATAGGATAGATTCTCTCTTGGTTCAACTACCAAATGATATGTGATTTTGTGCTTCCTGACTCCTCATGGGTATATTCTGCTTTTACAAAAGTAAATGTGAAGTGAATTAACAAGAGGTTGAATATATGAAGCCTTCAAAGGGTTATGCCAATAAGTCAAGCATAAGTGAGATGATCAAGTATGTAGGCTTGGGCTTAATTGCACCAATAGCTCTCCCTCAAGCCTAACATGCTTGGTCTTCATTGCTCCATAATTTCCTACAAATGAATCATCAATTTGAACATGTTCATCTTTGTTCCATCCAATGCCTTGGTGAGTATATCTGCATATTGTAATTGAGTCGATACATAGGATAGATGGATATGCTTGCTAAGAAATTTCTCCCTTACATAATGATAGTGCACTTCAATGTTCTTAGTCCTTGCATGGTATACAGGATTAGCAACCAAATGAAGTGAACTAGTGTTATCTCCAAAGATAATTGGAGTGTAGGGATGTATCTCCAAATATGCATATAATTGCTTAAGCCACATAACTTCCTGAGTTGCATTTGCCAAATCTCTATATTCTGCTTCTATGGAAGATAAGGCCATAGTTGGTTGCTTCTTAGATGACCAAGATATGAGCTTTGAACCTGCAAAAGATAGGTACCCTGAAGTACTCCTCTTATCATCCTTGGAGCCAGCCCAATCTGCATCAGAGTACGTCTTTATATCTATGTCAGAAGTGAAGGGATAGAACAACCCCTCATTCATTGTACCCTTTAGATACTTAAGCACCCTCTTTGTATCTTCCATATGAGGCTTCATTGGTGCATGCATAAACTGACTCAATGTACTTACTGCATAGGCAATGTCTACCCTTGTTAAAATAGCATAAATATGACTACCCACAAGTTGTTGATAACTTGTAATATCATTGAGTAGTTCACCTTCATGTGAACTTAGCTTGTGGTTGAGCTCCATAGGGATACATGCAACTTTAGTGCTCTCCATCTTAAACTTTACCAACATATCATGTATATAATTCCTTTTGTGTGATGAATTAACCTGAATCTGTATACACAAGCTCTAAGCAAGGAAGTAGGTTAATAAACCTAGATCACTGATTTTGAATTCCTTCATTAATTGGGCCTTGATCTGCTTGATACCATCAAAATCATTCCTTGTAATAATGATGTCATCTACATAGACACACAAGTAAATAATTTCTGATTTCTTCTTCTTAACAAATAAAGAAGAGTCTGCCTTGATTGCCACAAAGCCTTGGTCTAACAAATAGGTAACAAGCATATGGTTCCAAGCTGTAGGAGCTTGCTAAAGACCATAGAGTGCCTTTGAGCTTGCATACATAACCTGTTTTTTCCTCATCTTCAAGCCCTGGTGGTTGTGCCATATACACTTCTTCTGATATCCATCCATTTAAGAATGCATTCTTGACATCTAGCTGATATAAATTCCAATTTTTAGAAGTAGCAAGAGTTACCAATACCCTGATTGTTGGCATCTTTGCCATAGGTGAAAATGTTTCTTCATATTCTACTCCATGTGTTTGGGCAAATCCTTTTGCCACTAACCTTGCCTTGTACCTATTTATAGAGCCATCAGAGTTCTTTTCTATTTTTTATATCCACCGTGAACCAATTACCTTCATAGCTGGCCTCCTGTGAATTAGATCCCAAGTGTGATTTTCCTTCAATGCTTCCACCTCTTCCTTCATGGCTTCTCTCCATTCTTTCTTCTTCCTAGCCTCTTCAAATGAAGAAGGCTCTTCTGTAATAGAGTCTTTAGTGATGTACATAGAGTGTTTTGTGACTAAAGATGTATCATATCCATACCTTATGGGCTTCTTACTTTCTCTTTGTGATCTCCTTAATGCTTGATTGGAAGACTCAGGCAGATCTTCTAATTGCTTGAGTGTGGACTTGCCTCATGATTTCCAAGCTTTGAGATCAATCTGCTCTTCATCCTCTAAGTTGATGTCTTGTACTAAGTGTTGATCTTCTTGAGTGAGGGTTGGAAAATCATTTTACAAATCATATGGTAACTTGAATTTCTTGCAATCATCTTCAAACCATGAATTGTTCTCATCAAATACTACATCCCAACTAACTATGAATGCCTTGTTAGTGGGATTGTATAGTCTATACCCCTTTTGATTCTGGTCATACCCAATAAATATACATTTCTCAGCCTTAGGGTCAAGCTTCCCTCTGATTTGTGATGGGATGTGTGCATAGGAAATGCACCCAAATATTTTGCAATTATCCAATGAGGGTCTCCTACCATTCCATGCTTCATATGGTGTCATACCACCTAATGATTTGGATGGAAGCATAATGACCAAGTAGGTGGCTATAGATACAGCCTCTACCCATAAATAATTAGGTAATTTTTTCTCATTTAACATAGACCTAGCAGCTTCAACAATTAACCTGTTTCTTCTCTCTGCCACCTTATTCAATTCAGGAGTATACTTGATTGTTACTTCCCTCTTTATGATTGTGTCCTATAGAAATAGATCAAACTCATATGAAAAGTACTCATCACCTCCATCAGACCTGATCCTTTTCAAGCTCCTTCCTGTTTGGTTTTCAACTAGTGCCAAATACTTCTTGAAACATGTAAATACCTCATCCTTATGCTTCATCAAATAGAGAATTATCCATCTACTATAATCATCAATAAACTAAACATAGTACCTTGAACATAAGATGGATGTATCTTTGCTAGGATCCCACACATCAGTGTGTACAAGCTCCAGATATTCTTCACGGATGTATCCTTTCCTATTGAATGGTTGTTTGTGAGCTTTGCCAAATTGGCATGCTCCACATTTGTATATCATGCGCTGCTTGGTCACATTGGGAATGCCAAGCACACTTTGATCCCTACAAATTTTCTTCAAAGTTCTTTCTCCTATGTGCCCTAGCCTTTTGTGCTATATTTCCAACTCAGATAAGGTTTGATCTTTATAATTGAATTGTGCTATGCTCCTTGTGTCTTCAATTTCAAATGTAAACAATCTACCTGACTTCTCACCTTTGGAAATTCTTCTAAAACCTTGTTAGCGGTCTTCCACATATGCTCCCTGCTTAGTGAATCTGACCTATAACCCCTTCTCAACAATCTGCCAAACACTAATTAGGTTTTTGGTTATAGTAGGCACATACAAACTTTGCTCAAAAGGTTCATACTACCATCAGATGTTTTGACATTTCCAATTTTCTTAACTGAATGTTTAGTATCATCACCTGTTTGTACCCCATGCTTTCCTTTGGGTTCTTCAAGATCAGATAGTAGAGCTATATTTCCAGCCACATGATTGGAACAACCTGAAATCAATGTAGAAAAGATGCTCATCATTTTTACCTTGTTTGGAGGTCATGTTCATGATGAGTAGAGAGTCTTCTTGATCCTCAATATAGTTGTTGTAGTCCCTTCTTCCTCTAAAGCCTCCTTGATAATTTTTTTTGTTGGACCCTCTTAGGTTCCTTTTATTTTTGTAGCATTCTTCTGTAATGTGGTTGTTGAGACCACAAATGTTCCATGGTGAGTTGTTGTCGGATCTCCTCCTGCCTTGCTTTCCTCCTCTGCTCCTTCCTCTAGCACCTCTTCCTCTTCTTGCATAATTAGCTTGAGATGTACTAGCCTCTTGTTCACTTTTCTTGCCTTTACCTTTATCCTTAGCCTTATTCTTATCTGTATAAAGGCCAAAATATTGTTTACCTCTTGATTTATTGCCATTTCTATTGAGCTTTGTCTCGTGGGGGAAGAGTTGCCCCATCAAGGTGTTGAGATCAGTTGTTTGCATATCCATGTAGAGATCCATTGTTGTGGTGAAGGACTCCCACTTGTCATCAGCTTTAATTCCATTGATGATCTACCTCACTATGTGCTCTTCCTCTATCTCTTCTCCAATGCTTGCAAGCTGGTCAGCGACATCTTTCATTTTGGTTACATAATGAGCCACTCCTTGCTTTGGTTGTTTATTTAGGGTTGTGAACTCCATCCACAATTCATTCTTCCTAGCTCTTATGTTTGTGGAGAAATATGATGTGTATACGTATACGTCTCTTAGGAGGTCTTGCAATCTCTAACATGTGGTAACAAGAAATCAGAGATTGAGTTTAGTAAGTAGGACCTGGCAAGAGCATCCTTTGCACACCATGTGGTTAGCCTTTCTTGCTCTTCCCTTGTAGGTTGTTGCTTGCTCCTGAGAATTGGCATCTCTTCATCTCCTAAGATGTATCCATATAGACTTCTCCCTTAAAGGTATGCATGCATCCTTAGTGACCATGTTGAGTAGTTGTTCCTGTCCAATTTTTCAATGAAGAATGAAAATCCGTCTCCCATCTTGATTGTGCTTGCTTTGATACCACTGTTGGAGGAGATGATGGATAGTCACAAGAGATGAAGTGGTGTGGCTAATTCTTGCTTCACACTTGTTGTTAATGATGAATGGATAGTGAACTAGGCCTCTTTCTCTTGCCAATGGACACAAATAATCATATATGTAGTTTGGAAGATGATTCACTAATGATAAGATCAATATAGATAGGTAGAAAATAATCCAAGGTCCAAAAACTTGTTATTTTAGTTCACACACCTGCTCAATGTTTTGAGCCATTCTCTGAGCACAGCAACGATTGACTAAATTCCTTTTGCGGAACTCTAATTAGCTTAACAAGATACCAATCATGAGTGATTTCATAAAAAAGGATGACTACATGCAAAGAAATGTGTTTAGCAAATTAACCAAGCATCCCGACATTTACAGGCCTTAACAGTCAACAGACCAGTGAGCAAAGATGGATTAATATCTGATGATTGCGAGAAGCATTACTAATGAAACTTTGTAGGATGAAAATAGACACTATGATGAATCTAACATGATTTAAATCATGGGAAATGATCAACTATAGAGTGAGAACAAGCTCTAAAAGATCACTATTCTGATGGAGTTATGAGAGAGAAGTGACATGAGAATGTACTGATCATATATGTATTAAAACATGTACAAATACAAATTCATTGGCAATCAATCATTGCTCAATGAACGAGAAGTGAGTGATCTATGAGATGACGTCCTCTTCTCAATGAGAGTACATCAAAATGATCTCTGAATCTCAAGATACACACGGGTCTTTCAGATCCTCCTTTTATAATTGCACTTAGAGCCAAAGTTTGAATTCAAATTCAAACTTACACCTAAAAGGTGAATGCTAAATAACACCAATTGATTACATAAATAACTTTTGAGTACCAGGTAGAGCATGAATTTCAGTCCCCCCCTATTATCCTTGAGCTAATGGATTAGCGAAAAGCACAAATAATTTCCTTCTGCACATGTTGTAGAAGATGTTACTTGACTCCACGGACTAGTGGGAGATTATTCCCACAGTGCTTTGGGCGTAGCGGACATCATATAAGGTTTCAGTGGACAGTACTCCCTTCAAACTTCTATACGGACAAGAAGCTATCCTTCCATTTGAGTTTGCAATTCCAAGTCTCCAGATTGCGGTCTAGAAGCGTTTACTACCAGAAGACTAGTTTGCATATCGGATGGATAAGTTGCGCCAATTGGATGAACATAGATAAGTACATCTTCAGCTTTTAGCATGTAGCAAGCCATTTCAACAACTATACTATTTCATCTCTCAACAAAACCATTTTGTTGAGGTGTGTGGCTATGCTAAGATGCCTCTTGATTTCATAAGTATTGCAGTCGTTGTTGAATTCTGTCAAGAAGAACTCTCCTCCTCAATTAGTATGGAACTTCTTCAGTTTCTACTTGTTTCATTTTCAACAACCTTGTACCACAATTTGATTTTTTTTAATGCATCAATAAAATATGCCCACATCTTTCTACTATAATCTTTGATTATTAGAAAAAAGTAGAGAGATCGTCCTAAAGCAAGAGTGGACATTTTACCACTAAGATTAGTATGTAACTACTCTCGAGGAGCTTAATCTCTTTCAGAAATGCCTTCCTTTGTTGCTTACTAATCATGCAAACTCCACATGGCTCCCACAAATCTGAAAATGCAAGTAAATGTGCTACCATCCCATTTCTTTACATCTCTTTGAGAACGAAAAATCCAAGATGCCCAAAACATTGATGCCAAAGTCTATTTGTGTCTTTTTCTTTTGTAGTAGTGAGGGCACTTAACTCATACAAGTTATCTTTCTCCATTCCTTTTCCTACAATGTTACATGTTCCATCCAAAAATTATGCACCATCCTTTTTGCAATGTCCTTCACGACCACAATTTATTATGGTAGAAACTAATAATGAATTTCTTTTAAGCACAGAATCATACAAAACAACATACACTTTTCTCTCAACATGAGTGGAAACAACAAAAAAGATGGTTCATATTCCTTCAGTTGGAGTCAGTTTCAACCACTATATTGAGAGTTCTTGTAAAGGCGTTAAGGAAATATACGAGTCCTTAGTGGTTGTGTGTCCAGATGCTCCAATTTATGTGTATACCTCATCCACATGAGTTTGGACAAATGTATATACCTCATCTATGGCAACTCATGGTTCAACTTCTGTGTTATTTGCTAATTCCCTATTCTTCCATGTGGATTTGAGAGTATCATTTCTCTCATCAGCTTCCTTCTTCCTGTAATCATCAATGGTGTAAACCTTCTTTTTATTCTTGTCCAACTTATTGCTCATAAGTTGACCCCATTCCATGAGCATTTTCCATTTCTGCTATAACTTACAAAAACACGAGAAGCAGTACCTCTCCTTGAGCATTATCGTACTTTGACTTGAGACTTAGATTTATTTAAAACACAATTTTCGTATATCAACAATACACAAAATCACTTGAAATTCTTGATCTCAAATATATGGGTCCGATGAGTACAAAATGCAAGTTACAGTTTTGCAAGCTAAACAGTTTTTTCTATGGGCCCTACTTGCAAGCTTGAGTTGGAGGTCAAAATGGCAACTTCTACTTGCACACCAAATTTTGTAGCAATCTATGATTGTTTGTGAAGTGCACTTTGTCCGTCTTCTCATCGACTCTTCACTATTAGCTTTGTTCACAAGGTCTCTACAAACAACCTCACTTTGATACCATGTCAAGAAAAACAAGATAAGGAAGAGACCTCTCACACTCTCATACTCAAAGAGAGGAGCACTTAAAGATTAAGGCAAGGAAGAGTGGTCTTCTATGGCTTCCATTACATAAAGAGGATGTCCAAGAATAAACTGAGATGGACCAAATCTCAACAAAGAGATGAATTCAACACCTAGTTTAGATAAAATCTCATATAGAAGAATGTTTGTTCAATAATACCAGGTAGTTAGAAGAAGATCCATCTCTTCAAGCACCCTCTACCTCTACTTTATGTGGATAAGTAATACAAGATCTCAATCACCTATTATCAAGGATCGCTATCAATATTCCTATTTGCAATTGATTATCTAGTCAAGATTCATATGATCATAAAAGGTGTTTTCAAGGACTATGTTTCTTTCATTAATTCTAATGGAGATATGAGAAAACTTTCACATGTGTTTTATGTTCCACAAATCAAATGAAATCTGCTTTCAGTAAGACAAGAGCCAAGATTATGGATAGTAACAACAACATTGTTTGGATTGGCATAAGGAGGAACATGTATGAGTCTCTTGCTCGTACAACCACTACAAGTGTGGGCATAAGTAAGTTATGGCATGAGAGATTTGGCCATACCTGATACCCTATACTAAAGGAGATAGATCATAGGGGTATGGTTTCACACCTACCATCGATTGCAAAGATGAAGGAACCCTATGAAGCTTGCGTAATGGGCAAGCAACATAGGAGGGCATTTCCATAAAAAAGCAAGAAGAGAGCAAGTTACCCTCTAGAGTTGTTACATGCTGACTTGTGTAGAAAAATGGCTACACAAGGCCTTGGGCGGATCTTCCTACTTCATGTTCCTCATCGATGACTATAGCATGAAGATGTGGGTGTACTTCCATTGCAATAAGGCTCAAGGTTTTGGTAATTTTAAATAATGGCTTTAGCTTGTTGAAAGAAATTCAGGATAGATGATGGTGGTGAGTTTACATCAATACAGTTTGAAGATTTCAATAAGGGTAAAGGAATCAATCATCAACTCATAGTGGCACATAGGCATCAACAAAGCGGTATTGCAAAATGATGGAATCGAACCATCATGAAGATAGCCAAGTGCATATTGAAGGGAAAAGGTTTGCCAACTCAATTTTGGTCAAAGTTTGTCAACATTGTTGTTTGCATCTTGAATTGAAGTTAAACATAGGAACTTGATGGCAAAGACTCCACAAGAGGCCTACACTGGTAAAAAGCCATCTATTTCCCATTTCAAAGTATCTAGAAGTGAATGTTATGTGCATGTTCCACATAGGGAGAGAAAAAATCTTCAACCAAAAAGCATAAAATGTATCTTCCTAGGGTATAGCAAGCCTAAAAAGCTTATAAACTTCATGACCCTGAGGCTAAGAAGATCATGGCGAGTCACGATATGGTTTTTAAGGACGAGTAGCCACATGCAATGGAGGAGGAAAAGAGAGCTTCCACTTTATCATCAAGCAAGGGGAAAATCCACTATGAATTTGGCCCAAGAGCTATCGCTTCTACATAAGAGAAGGTAGCATCATCTTCAAATGATGATTCTGAAAGTCACCAACGTTTCATCCCTTGAGCGGAAAAGACACTACCACGTTGGGTGAGATAACTCTATGATTCTTCAAACCCCATACCATAATTACTAAAACAGGTTGCATATGGACCAAATCGATCATAAAGAATAGATGAGTAGAGAATGGCAAGCGCCTATATTGTGGATACAACCCTAATGGCTAAGCTCATTCAAGAACATGCAAAGGAACCAACCAAAGCGGAAGAGGCACTCCACAATCCGAATTGGAGGGCTTCCATGAAAACAAAATACAACAATATCGTGAAGAATGGAACTTGGGAGCTAGTGGATCGATTACCGAAGCGCAAAGTCATTGGCACCAAGTGGGACTAGAAACGAATGTACAAGGCTGATGGTACTTTGGAAAAGATTGACTTTTTTGTGAATGATTTTCCCTGACTGCAAGGATGACTCCTATCCAAGTAGCACCAGCTATGGTTATGCATAAAGATCGCTAAACTATCACATGGATGTCAAATCAACGTTCTTGAAGGGAGACCTCGAGGAGGTTTATGTGCCACTACCACCGAGATTTGAGGTTCCCGATACAAAGAACAATATATGTAAGCTAAAGAAGGCATTATATGGGCTAAAACAAGCCTCTATAGCATGGCACCAACAGATAGATAAGTATATCTTGGATCTAGCTTTCAAAAGATGTGCTTCTGATGCTAAATTGTATGTTCTAAAGAGAGGATGGAAGACAATTGTGCTTGTACTCTACGTAGATGACCTTGTGATTGCATGAAATAATGATGCTCTTCTTCAACAAACGAAAGATGGCCTAAGTTCATATTTAAGATGATAGACTTAGTCTTAATGCATTATTGCTTAGGCCTTGAAATATGACAAGAACCAGGGAATATTTTCAACTCTCAACAAAAGTATGCGAGACAAATTTTGAAGGCATTCCACATGGAGGATTGCAAGGAGGTTTCTACACCTATGGAGGTCAACAGAAAATTACCTATTGAAGATAGTTCACGTCTAGTGGATATTGGAAGATACATAAAATTAGTTGGAAGTCTCATCTACTTGTGCAATAGCAGAGCAGACATCTCCTATGTTATTGGAGAAGTAAGCAAGTTCTCTAATAAGCCTTGCAAAACTCATTGTAAGGCAAGCATATGGATACTCAGGGATGTGAAAGGAACCATTGATTATGATATTCTCTATGAAGAAGGATCTTCTCTAGTTGGATATTGTGATTCAGATTGGGCAAGAGATATTGGTAGCAAAAAATCAATTTCTTGATATTGTTTTTCTTTAGGATCTAGGATTTTCTCTTGGATAAGTAAGAAGCAATTCGTTGTAGCATTATCTTCTATTGAAGCTGAGTACAAAGTTGCATCTGTTGCAATATGTGATGTAGGATGGTTGAGAAGGATCCTATGACACATAGGAATACAAGGACAGGAGGCTACAAGGTTGAAGTGTGACAACCAAAGTTGCATGGCCATCGTCAACAATCATGTTTTCCATGCACGTACCAAGCACATACAAATTTAGTATCACTATGTGTATGAGTTGTTTGAGGATGGGGTCATGGAGATGAGCTATTGTCCAACTGAAGAATATGGAGCAGATATCTTCAACAAGGCTATTGGGAGAGAGCAACTTCATTGAAACTTTCCAAAGCTTGGCATTGGACCAAGGAGATGGACATTGAGGGGGTTGTTAGATATACTCAATACTCCATCCTCAAGTGATCACAAATGATCCATGGTGATCTAAGTTGTAAGTCCCCCATTATGACCTTGTGGTGCTGTGCGATTTCCCCATAGAACCCTAATGAGGAGGGTGTAGAGGGAGGCTTGCCCCTTTCTATGGGGTTCAAAGGGCCTATCCCCTTGACCTGTAGGGCCGAGACGGTAGCACTTTTGGTCATCACGATATTGTCCAATTGTATATTTTTTCAACTATTTTGTATCTCTTGGTTACCTTTATCTATACTAATTCCCCTTGTAAATGTTATATGAGCATGGCCCATGTGTAGTTTTACACAGTATTGCACACTAGTAAGCCCTTTCATCTCGAGTCTATCTAGATCTCCATCTAAGCTCCACATTGGGAACGCATGAGTAGACAGCACCATGTTTGTAGCTTCATTACTCTTGGCAATCTAAGAATTTGAGTTCTCTATCTCTAAGTCTATGTCTCTCTTTGTTTGCATTTTTGTATCAACTCTATCTATTAATATATTATGTTGTGCTATTACTTCTTACAATTAGTAAGCATGTTATTTTTTATATCACACATATGGTGCTTTCTCTAAACCATACAATGACTGTGTTACATACATTCTTGATTTTCATGCCCTTTCTACATAAACCAACAAGGTTGAGATACACACACTTCTTCATGCAAATCACCACTTAGAAATGTAGTTTTAATGTCCAAGTGATATACATTCACCCATTATGAGTTGGCACAGATGCAACAAACTATTGTCAGTGACACATAGGGATAAAGGTCTCATCGAAATCAAGCCTTCTCTAGATCATAACCTTTGGCTACAAGCCTAGAATTATATCGATAAATTGTTCCACCAAGCTTACGCTTTGGGTTATACACCCATTTAGTTCCAATGGCCTTTTTGCCAACTGGTAAATCTCATAAAGAATTAGTACCATTGTTCATAATAGCATCATATTCTGACTACATAAGATGCATCCAATTTTTTGAATTATGTATCATCAGAAGAGAGGCTCGTTCTAATCACAAAGACTAGAAACATACATTGCATAACAAATTGATGCAAAAAAAGCACTGACATCCTAAACGTGTATGGTATGGCAAAGATAAATCTAACTTGCTAGCTTTCAAAGTCTACACTAACCTTAGGCATAGTGTTAACCTCTTAAATGTCAGCTATTCATCAATAAGTGTATCATGTGTATAAACATCAAATATAGAATGATCTATATACTCATTAGCAATAGGCTCAAAAACTACCTCACCAAAAGATACACATGGCTCCCAATAATGAAGAAACATAATATAATATCATACATATCTTTTGTGCTAATTGACATCTCTTTTATACATGAAAGTAGGGGTTGAGCTGCATTCTCCACAAATACATCATTTCAACTAACCAAAATCCTTTTAGTTTGCGGATGATATAAATGATAACCATTAATTTACAAAACTATACCCAATAAAAATACACAACTTTAACATTCAATTTTCTACATTATTGTATAAGCACCAATGCATGTGCAAAACAACCAAAAACATGCAAAAGAGGAACATCGCTTGTGACCATGCCAATTCTCGTAAGGAGTGATAGGTAGCACTACTTTAGTGGGACAATTGTTAAGTAGATATGTTGTGCACATAATAGCATCAAACCAAAAGTTAGCTGGTAAATCTTGACTTTTGCCCTTATACCTCGTCATCTCCACGAGACTTTTTTTTCCTCTCAACAATCTCCATTTTGTTGAAGCGAATATGGCATTGTATATCGATGTTTTATCTTACACTCAACTAAGAATGCATTGAACTCCAAAGACATTACCCTCTCCTCGATCAGAATAGAGTGTGCCCATTTCACATGCTCATAAATTTTGAACCATAACTAAGAACCATTTGAAGTACATAAACACTTCGGACTTTGCTTTCAATGGATACAACCATGTATGCATGGAGTAAACATTTATGAAATTCATGAAGTAAAGGTAAGCCCCAAATTAAGGTGTTTGCATAGGAGCACAAATATCATTGCAAAGAAGTTGCGATTTTCATTATACTCTTATTATAGGACCTTTAGGAAATGATGAACACTACATTTTACCCAAAATACAACCCTCAAAGAGATGCTTACAAGGTGCTTCAAGTTTGGGTAAAGAGGACAACATTTCAGATTTTTATGAGCAAAGCAAACTAACAAAATTTAGATGATGGAAACGTTCATGCTAAAGTTTTGCATTTGAATTAGTCTGAGAATCTTCAAAGACACATGCAAAATCATTCAGAGATTTGCCATGATTTTTGATCTTATACAACCAATGACATACGAGTCCAAATGCAATAACTTTGTCACTATTAGAGATCATGGACTATACATCTATCATCACAAAATTTCATTACTTAACCAATTTTTGCTAATGTTGAAACTTACAACAAATTCTTTTAGATCATTGGTACAAATAGAGTATCTAATAAAGTGAATGTTCTACCATTTGCAATAGTAAGAATTCCACTATAGAATAAGAGTTGTTATGTATAACATTCCTTGTATAGGCGAGCTCAAGAGAAGTGAAGAAACTTCCATATGAGGTAATATGTTTGGTTGCATCATTGCCAAAACACCAAATATTTAAATCCTCCACAAATATGCAATGTTCAAAAAAAGATGGATCATAATTGCAATGAGTGGCAAATGCTCTTTCTTCGTTCCAAAGATCACATGACTCAGTTTCAAGAGTGGAGGCCTCTACAGTAACCATTCCAACCTCTTTCTTCCTCACCTCTTTTACAACTAGTTTAGGACAACTCTCAATGACATGATCATTTGTCTTACAATACTTGCAGAATTGTTTCTGTTTTTCTGTTTTCCTATCATCTTTATCTTCCTTCTTTGATTTCACAACCTAAGCAAATTTCTACGTACTAGTAGACGAGCTCAATTTGCCTTTGCCCTTCTAATTAACTAAGAAATATTGATCTACAACACTCATAATTAACCTATTTTATCTAGATTTATCTTTTGCAATAAAACAAAGACCAATTCTTCAAAATTTAAGGCATTTGTATTGCCTTTGATCATCAAACAAAGGGTAAAAGAAAAATTTTGATAAGAATATGGAAGACCATCAAGAAAAGTCCACAGAAGTGAACTATATAACAAGATTTCATCGGTGAAAATCAATTCTTGTTTAAAATCCTAGATCTTTGTTAGAAAAGTGCCCATTGAAGCTTTTCATTCATATGCTTACTCTCTAAATGTTTTCAAAGGTAAGCACCATGAACCTCATTTCTTATCAAGTATAGTATTGCAAGAGCCTCCCAAGCATCTTTGGTTGTTCTGCATGAGCCAATGTGAGGGATAATTGCATGTTTGACAAACAAAGCTATCAATGCATGTGCCTGTGTATCTCCACCATCCCAACGAAGTTGCTCTATAGTAGATGCAATAGGATTAACAATAGGACCAAGAACAAGAAGATTTCTATTGCATCAATTAGAGTTGTATGGATATGCTCAAGCTGTATGGATGTGAATGGAACCATCCTCTGTCGGGCACTTGCACACTACATGGAGAAAGGGCAATGTCCACATGCCCCCAAGGCGACTGCTAGTCATCTCAGCCATACCCCAGTAGGGTCACCTGCAATTGTCTTCCCACCTTTTACGTTACCTTCATTTCACCTTACCTTCGTTAACATTTCTTGTTTCTTTGGCATCATATGCCCATATGGTAGTGTCCACCATGGTAGGCCATCAACTCTTAGCTTGGCATATACTTAAATGGACATCCTCTCTTGCTTGCCATCACACAGGTAATGACCTTTCCTTGGCCTTATGGTACATAAGGAGACTATCAACTTTCCTGCTTGTCCCTTCATAGGGTGACCACCCTTCTTGACTTGGTGGCACATAGGGCGACACCATCTTTGGCCTGCTAGTAGATAGGGAGACCAACTATTTATGGGCCTGAAAGTAGATAGGACGACCAAGCTTTTGCCTAAGAATAGATAGGGTGCATGTTATCTGGCTTGACATTATATAGACGATCACCTGTGTCCTAATCCACCTTGCTCATGGGCCCCTACCCCACCTTGCATGACTAAACCACCTAGTTTCTAGAGTAAACATAATGGGAGACCATCCATTCCTCCAAACTCATGAAGCTGGGTGCCCCACCATCTCCTGGCGCACTTAACATATCTTGACGACCAACCCCTTCTCCCTCTTTCTCATCTGGTCCTAGCCACCAACCATATCTTTACCTGCCCCACCAATGTGGGCAGCTGCCTCAACCTGAAATGATTTGCCTGAGTACTTGAATGTTTACCCTCATGGTGTCTACATTTTGGCATAAAATGATATGGACTCGATTGCACCAAATTCCGATGATTTAAATGGACTATATCCTAATGCACTAATGGAAAAAGTGTATTACAATTCCAAATATGATGATGCCTGCTGAGGATATATGACAGGTTAAGATGATTCCAACAAGTAGGAGAGCTTCCACCTGGAGATTACCTTCCAACTGTACTATGTAGTAAGTATAGTCATCATTATATGCATTCAAATGACGCTAATCCACAATAGCGAAGTGTTGAGAAAAGTGGTGAGACACAAGGTGGCACTCAATCAAAGGAGATTGGAGAAAATAGAGCGCTTTGAATTACATATTAATGCAAAGACAATACAAGGATGTTATTCAGAGTCAAAGATAACCATTACAATATAAACTCATAGAAGAAGACAAAGACAATACAAGGATGCAAAGCACTTTGAATTACATATTAATGCAAAGACAATACAAGGATGTTATTCAGAGTCAAAGATAACCATTACAATATAAACTCATAGAAGAAAACAATCCAACATGAAGGTTGTAAGGTTAACTAGTAGCAAAACACCTCTAAGAGAGAGAATTAAATTGACTACATCCTACTGCAAGAAATACAAAAGAGTGTACTACGATTTCAAATATGAATGATGCCTACTGAGGATATATGACAGGTTATGATGATCTCGACAAGTAGGAAAGTTTCCATCTGTAGGTTAACTGCCAATACAACTAAGTATAGGCATTATTGTACCCATTCAAATGAAGCTAATCAACAACACAGAAGTGTTACGAAAAGTGATGGTGAGACACAAAGTGACATGCAATCAAGAAGATAGAACACAGCATAACACTTTGAATTACATATGTAATGTAAAGACAATACAATGATGTTATTCAGAGCGGAAGATGACCATTAAAATGCAAACTCACCAGCCAAGTGATGGATAATGTCTACACCATAATTAACATTTAGATTCAAAGCTGCTATGCCCTGAAGCCTCTTTCTCTCTCTATCTTTCCTAAGGAGTTCTCTTTCCTAAGCTCATGTACCGATTATGATAATAAAAAAAATTGATGCATGCGCAAATCTCCTCCAACTCCTATTTACTCATTGTCCCCTAGTGTTACATAGCATCTGGAGCTGCCTAGTGTGTGAATCAGGCCAAACTCCATACATTGAATTCTATGAAGCTCTAAGTTACCTAAAGAGTCCTCCGAGCTCTTGATCTTTGGCCTAAAACCTCCTTGGCTCCTTTCTCTTACTTGACAGATGCCTGTACCAACTACCCACATGGCATACTCTGGAAGTAGAGCAAAAAGGAAAAGTACAAAGCCTGCTATATGGAACAGGCAGTCAACAAGTGTGGAGAGGTTTGCTAGAGTGGATAAGTCCACTTCAGTAACACTTCTAGCATTCGCTAAAAAACTTGGACCACAAATGATCATGCGATAGACTTCACATGACTTAGAAGTGCGGTTGCAAAGACGTGTTATATTGCTCTATAGCAAAATTCTACATCACTTTGTTGGCCGGAAATTTTGGCCTCTAAGAGATCATGCATTAGACTTGACGTGTTTCATAAGTTCTGGTTAACCCCTAACTGATGGCTAGCAAGACATTTGTGTCTCTTGAGTGCAGATGCCCATTTCAGCCAAGTTTGAAACCAAGAGATGAAGACAGAGTCAATGTACAGTGAGCTGAATATGATCTACTTATTGCCAGGTTTAGTGATGGGGAACATAGGCCCTTTATACGGGATAAAGCTTGAGGGCCCCATGCCAGATGGTAGCAGTACATGAGCTCTTACCTACAAAGAAACTCATTTTATAGTCTCTTACAGTCAACAAGATCATGAGGACAATAATCTTAAGAAAGGGGCGAAAAGGTTAGAAACCAAGCAAAATGGCCAACATGTGTGTGTTGGACAAGGGCAAGGGAGCCAAGAAGGCCTTGGGTAGAGATCATGAGCTCAAGGAATACTCAAAGTCATTAAAGTTGGCAAAGTTCGCAGTGCAGACTTCAAGGGGGTGCACATTAGATGGGCATAGGTGCCCAGTAAAACAAGACGACCTGGAGTATATAAGGTAAGGGAAGAATCACACACGCAAATGTGAATGCTTAGATATTGACCACTCAAACCAACCATTTCCTTAAAATCCTAAGAACTGACTGAAACATCCCTATATTCTACCGACTTTCATTTTTTAAATCTTCTAGGCATATTTGATACGAAGGGCAGCATATTCTCTACGTTTGCACGCAACACTACATCCACCAGATACTATAAATATGCACTTTTGCTTGATGGCACAAATCTGGTTCATGACAGGATCACAGGTTTTCTTGTCAATGACTGCTTCAAAACAGTCAGAATCTCAATATGGACAGAAAAGGACAGAAAAGATTCTAAGAGTACATTATATTGTGTTTGATTCATTCTTAGGCTGAGTTCCCATCTTCAGCCGATGTCAACAAATTTCAGACGAGAATGTAATAGTAAGAGCAATTATGTGATTTCATCCCCAAATTCAATCCCAATTTGCCTTACCTATCAAGCTTGATTAAAAGCTTTATTTATGATGCTGCATTTATGTTACTGAGATAGTCCATGTGATATAATCAATGAAAAGGTGCTACTATGCCTGCTGAATAATTCCAGAACCCTGCATCCGCTTCTTCTGTTAATCTTGTTTCTTTACTACTGGAGGGTAATGAGGGAAATCGTCCAGAAAAATAAAAGCATTCACCTTGAAATGAACTGAATCAATCATCTTAAAGTCACAATTGGAACTATCATGCATTTTTTGGCTCTTCTTAGTACGAAGATAAATGAATGTAATGGCAACTTGCAACCATAGAAGACTTGCATTCAGTTTTCCGAACACAAGAAAACTCCACTGACAACTCTTATTTTTAGTTTCAGCCATCTATTTTTGTTATCAATTATAGACACATAATTGCCGCTCCACCCAAGAGATTGATATACAAGATTGGTCGTACAAATTATAGGCAGTACTTCATCGATCCCATGGGGCCTAAGCATGTAGAAAAATTACTCTTCATCTGTACAAACTTGATCCACAGTCCAGTGCTTAAAAATGGTCCTCATAGCTAAAATTGCAAGCAGCAGCTGTTAGACCTAAACCACGGCCCACTGTAATATCCAGGATATTTGATGCCATATTTTACATGTGATTTTCAAAAAGGGAAAATGCACAAACCCCTAGGTAGATTGATGAATCCAAACCAGGACCTGCATTCAATTTCAAATCTTGTAAGAGGTGGATTTTGGAACTTCCATGACAAATAAGCAAATGCAAAAACTTTCAAAATCACTAGCCTGCTTGGAGTCCTACATCAATTTGTTCAGGTCACTTTTCCTTTATGCTGTTAGGTTTTTTCTCATGATTTTTATTGCTTTTGATGAATGTCTTTTTGCTGGTGAGGTGGAGTGTTTTATTGTATATTTGTACAACATTATGGGACAGCCTTACAAGCAAAATCTTTATTACAATGTTACAAGCTTCGTTCCTACCTCATATGAAAATAGATGACTAGTAAACTGAACAGTTTAAGGAAGAGTCGAAGACAAACAAGACACTTTATGATGAGAAAGCTGAATATAGATAAGGATTGAAACACAGGAACACCATGCATCACACCCGCTATACGCAAACATACATACAAAGAACATTGCCAAAGTAGACAAAATCGATTACTCCATAAACTTCTCTTTCATGATTGTTTTACAGACCAAGAGAGAAGTGCAGAAGGAACAATAACGACTCAGAGAAAGGTGTTGAACAAAAAATTAGAAAGACCAATTGAAAGACTTATGGCAATTGAGCTGGATTGCCAGCGATCTTGTTATGTTTTCTAATAGTTGTTTTCCAACAAACATTTAGGGCAGGCTGGCCAAACACTTTCTTTTACATTCCCAAAAAAAAACTACATACAATGCACTACAAAATGTTTAGTCATTTAGACACAATCTCCAAATTTCCCCCTACAGTGCCTACACGATGTGCACGTGTTATTCACCCTATGATACAGTATTTGAAATTATGCTCAATTTTTGTTCATCTTTTGGGAAGTCCTTTAGTGAAAGTATGTACAACATTCTCAATTTCTTCTCTAGGCATCTTAGACAATATATAGCATTTTTCGTCAAACTAATGGTAATGCACCTTAATGTGCATTGTTTCATTAATATGCATTGTGTCGATGACCATCATTGTCGACTTCTAGCTATCCAAGAAAGCATGTTTCGAAGTGCATATGAAGGTGTTCGAGACATGATGTGTTATAAAGTAAGCTTATGACATGGGCGTCCAACTCATGACATGAAGTTGTTCAGACAGATGTAAAATCGGACATTGTTTGGCTATTCACGTGTGGTCATGGGCTCAAAATATGTGTTTGGCAAGTCACTGAGGAGGCTTCCAATCTTTTCTTGCTTCCTACTCTTGCTCCTTCCCCCCTTTTGGAAGCATCCCATACCACCCATTGCAAGAGGAAGTTAAGCATGTCAACTGAGTAGTTATGACTTCATGAACTCTGATGGTTTTACACACGTCCTGCCTTTTCCATACGAGGAGAGAGTTCTCTCATACCAATGTTAGATCCTCCAAGATCAATGTTGACCGCATCACTCCCAAATGGGGAAATATTGATTTATTTCGGTAGTAATGTGTGTGAACACAATTAGGACTGCCAGGGAACTTTTTCCCCTCTTTAGGAGGTTTTTATGCCTCTGCTTGTATATACGGCTAACCCTAACATGTCACTTATCTTTGAACATTTCACTTGGTAATATATTCTGTTTTGTGTTGTGTTCCAAGCTTCTTCTTTTTCCTTGTGCTGTTTGTGTGCTTCCGCTTCGACCCCTTGTCCATTTATATTTTAAATTCAAATCCATATGAAACTTAGAAGTTAATATATAGGAATTATGAATTCAAATCGTGTTGGAAAATGGTGTTATGGGGACAATGTTCCATGAGGGACATGACGTGCAGGTTAAAGAAAGACAAAATGTGTTGGTCAAAGGCAAGTCGAACATGTCAAAATGGTAGAAAATGCTCAAAAAGTTTTATTCCAAATTGTGGAAGTACTCGTCTAGAGCTTCCCAATGGTATATAGCATTTGAGTACTTGAAGCCATTTGACGAATTAAAATTAAAACCCTAGCTTATAGAAATTCAGTTTGAAAGGGAATTTCTATGACTTCTCCCTTCCCCTTTTCCCCTCCTCGCCTCACCCCTCCCCGACCCCCCCCTCCCACCACCTCGGAAATGCTAAAGGAAATTTTTCCGGATTTCACAAAAGAGGGATGTTTGGCTTTTTTCATAAAGCAAAAAGCATGGACTTGATATCTTATAAATAGACAATGTTGTTGAGTACTAAAATCAACCACTTGGAGCATATTTTGACTAAGAGATGATGGTCCTCTAACTTAAAGGAGGTCGAGTTGTGCTCTTCATCATCTTCAAGGTGTGCAACAACTTGGAGCTTATCTATTTAGAGGCGATCATCTTTAATTATATAAGTAGTTTGTAACTCATGCTTATGCTACTTTGTAATTTCATGTACATCTTGTAGTGTATGGAATATATAGGGAGCATGGCTCCCTCCCTCCCTCCCTCCCTCCCTCCTCCCTCCCTCCCTCCCTCCCTCCCTCCCCCCCCCCTCTGGGGTTTTATCTATGTCTCAGGCAGCTCGGGATCGCATCACGCGTGGATACACAGCACCAGCCTTGATGGAGAGACAGTGCCACCAAGCACACTTTTAGGAGCCCCACACAAAGGGGTGGCTCTTCGACACTTTGGTTACACCAGCGCTCATGTATGGGGCAGCCATATGGGGGCCGGGATTAGCTAATTTGGCATGGACAGCATTGGAGAGGCCACAGATTCTCATGATTGCAAGACTCATCCGAAGCAAGCCTTCGGTACCACATGATATTATCAGGGCAGAGCTCGCAGCACCACCCGTGCTAGTAGAGGCACCGTTCTAGACAGTATGCCTATTACACAGGATCTGGAGCCTGGACACAGAGCGCATCACTTATCGAGCTTTCCAGGCGTCACACGACATGGCATTAGAAGGAGACACATCCTCATGGTACGCACATACACCAGAGTGGTTGGCCCATCATGGGTTTGACATAGACAAACTACCACCGCTGCATTACGACTAACAGGCCCCCACCTATTCGCTCTCCCACAAGGAGATGAATTGGGTCATTCGATAGGAGATATGGCATGCATACATACAAAGGACATGGATTAGCCCCAAGGATACATTGCCACCGAAAATGCTCCACTACCGCAAGCATTTTCTACAGATCTCAGACCAGGGCTTCATTGAGACTCCGTGATACATGCAGGCATACCTACCACACCACCTCCAAGTCATCATTGGGAAGCTTCGAGTTTCCTCACATCAGCTCGAGATCGAGAGTGGTCGGACCAAGGGAGTCCCTAGAGAGGAGAGGTGCTGCCCAGTATACCATATAGAGATGGAGAGTGAGGAGCACTTTGTTACCAGATG
This sequence comes from Ceratopteris richardii, assembly GCA_020310875.1. Taxonomy (NCBI): domain Eukaryota; kingdom Viridiplantae; phylum Streptophyta; class Polypodiopsida; order Polypodiales; family Pteridaceae; genus Ceratopteris; species Ceratopteris richardii. The sequence goes on along the minus strand of CM035438.1, from coordinate 149,580,717 downwards.
TAGAGCATACTCAGATCTACGAGCACAGTTGCACATAGAGGAGTCACTACTTTTGTGCATGACCACGGGAGACCAGCGGAGGTTGGGACGTTTCCTCATGGCAGCATATGAGAGACGAGAGGGACGAGAGCAGTCGATAAAGCCCACACATCAAACACCGGTGAGTACCCAGCAGACCATTACTCAGTTCTTTCAGCGACATGGGCTACATCAGAGGGGCCCGCCTTCTAGAGGCATAGGGCTCACGCTCAAGCAAGTAACGGCATAGAGAGTGCGACGTCGACCACATAGGGCTCCATTATCTGTAGTTAGGATATACATATACACTCCTGTCATGGGGCCCCCATGTATTAGGTGCCCATTATCTGCACAGTCAGAGCCATCTCTCCATGCACCACTACATTGTCCCCACTACCTCTCCATCACCCGATACACTATCATGTGGTTATTTCAAGCCTTTTTCAGCCTACACAGTTTTGTGTAGCGAGTACTATTCCATTTTATTTCTACACAGGAGTTACTACAGTTGTACATGGTTTTGTCTCATAAGCCAAGTTTGGCCTTCGGAAGACGTTAATATCACCTCTCTCTCTCTCTCTCTCTCTCTCTCTCTCTCTCTCTCTCTCTCTCTCTCTCTCTCTCTCTCTCTCTCTCTCTCTCTCTCTCTCTCTCTCTCTCTCTCTCTCTCTCTCTCTCTCTCTCTCTCTCAAAAAAGAAGCCAAAGAGAAAGCACAAAAGGAAGAAGCCCTCATCGTGCACACCACTATTGAGGAAGAAAAGATGAGACATGCCCGCCGTCTCAATGTACGCATCACGGGCATTGAAGAAAAAGAAGGCTCTACCCCCGAGTCCGATGGGAAGACACTATGCAAGATACTCGGCTACAAAGAGGAGTCCCCCCCATTCATCAAGTCTTGGAGAACGGGACGAGACCCCACGAAGAAGAGAGCTCTCATTCTACACTTCCCTTCCGAAGATATAAGATCTACTTTCCTACGCAAGAGGGTGATTTTGAGAGCACTTGATGGGCCCCCCATCTACCTTGACGATGATCTCACACCCATGCAGGTAGCACACCGTCGTGCATGCATGCCGAGAGTACATCAAGCTCGCAAAGAAGGAAAGAAGGCTTCATACAGAGATGGTCGTGTCATCATTGATGGCAAGGCCATCCCATAGGGATTCGCGGCCTGTGAGACACTCGAGGAGATACACCTTGCAGTTTGGAATTGCAATGGAGATCTATGGACACACCCAGAGAGATTGGAAGAGGTGCGCAAAGGCAAAGACATCATTATGCTCACAGAGACACATGAGAGCCCGGACCGGGGCCTACCTTGTGTCCACGGTTTTCAATGGGAGTCCACATACAGAGAGTGTACACGGCAGCACACCACCCGAGGATCAGGAGGAGTAGCCATACTCTTTAGAGATGGACTTCAGAGCAGGATACAGATAGTCGCACGTGATTCACAGGCCAGATATCTTTGGATTCGACTCAAGCTCTCTCAAGAGTGGATCATCTTCATAGCATTATGCTACTTTGCTCCTTCTAGCTCGCGTTTCGCTATCATAGATCGAGAGGAGGACTCACCATACACTTGCTTGTCAGAAGAGATTACAGAGTACTCTGCATTAGGGGAAGTCTTCCTTATGGGAGACTTCAATGCCAGGACAGGCAATGATCAGTGTGAGATATTTGACCCAGAAGACCCGGAGATACTACATACCATAGAGGATGAGTCTACAGCTCGAGCTTCAGCTGACCCTACACACACTCACTATGGCACTCACCTACTCAGACTAGGCTCTCGACATAATCTCGTTATCTATAACGGGATGACTCAGTGGCCTACCTCAGGAGGATTGACATGCATACCACACTCAGTCACAGATGGCGGGGGAAGTACAGTAGATTACGTCATGGGGTCCAGAGAGGCCATCCACCTACTTACCTCATTCACCATCCCACCCATACCCATTGGGGCCGATCACACATACCTCGCACTCTCCCTGAAGGGAGACACCCCTACACGCATACCCACAGCACGCATCCCACACACCACCATCCACTTCACACACGAGCTAGCTCACATATATACGGCTCGAGTCGAGCAGGGTCTTCTCTTACTTCATCCTGACACTCCACTATCCCTACTCACCTCTCAGATAGCATCAGTTCTTCAGACATCAGCCATCAGCTCCTTCCCACACACCATCCATTCTCGTCACACACCTCCTCCCGGGACTATGCCACAACATCGTTGGTATGATGAGGATTGCAGAGATCTTTACCGCCGACTACGAGCTCAGCGAGCATTGGGAGAGATCACAGAGAGAGAGGCCAAGGGACAGATGAAGACTCTCACACGTCGAAAGAGGCGAGCCTTTGAGGAGGCACAGGAGCTTGAGCTATACCATCTCTTTATGAGTATGGACAGTGCTGCAGCATGGCGCAGCCTACGAGAGCCACGCCAGACCACACCTATTGGAGACCCACACACATGGCATGATTATGCTCAGAGGTTATATGAGGTACCTAGGCAGCCTCCCATTCCCCAGCCACTTGAGCCTCGCCCTACTAGTTCTTCTCTCTTCACAGCAAAGATGGTTGAGAGGGCCATACGACGACTTCGACATGGACGTTCGGCAGACCACGCAGGATTGCAGAGCGAGCATCTCATATATGCAGCCCCCACTATAGCCCCGTTGATTGCACATGTCTTCAACCGGGCTATAGGAGAGGGCTTCCCAGAGGAGTGGACTAGGCACACCATTGTGCCTATCCACAAATCTGGCGACACCCTGGATCCAGGGAACTACAGGACCATCATGATTGGCCACACCATGGCCAAACTATACGGTGCCATACTTGAGGCAGAGCTCAGTTCATATGCAGAGACGGAGGGGCTACGAGCACGAGGCCAAGCAGGTTTTCGACGAGCTTTCTCTACTATTGATCACATCTTCATTCTGCGCTGCCTCATTGATGGGGCAAGGGTGCGGAAGAAGAGGCTATATTGCTGCTTTGTGGACTTCCGCAAAGCTTTTGATACAGTGCCGCGAGAGAGGCTCTTCCAACGCCTCCAGAGCTTGGGAGTACCATCAGAGATGATTTGGGCCATCTATGCACTCTATGAGCAGGTGACTGGGAGGGTACGGTGTCCAGGAGGTATGTCTGAGGCCATTGCTAGCACCATCGGTGTTAAGCAAGGCTGCCCACTCTCTCCCACTCTATTTGGTCTCTACATTGACGAGATTGAGGACTACATTCTCCGAGCTGGAGGAGAGGGTGCAAACCTCGCAGGTACACATGTCCACATTTTATTATATGCCGATGACATTGTCTTGATTTCAGAGTCACCCGAGGGATTACAGCGCCACCTTGAGGCCCTGGATGAGTTTTGTACACAGAGGGGCTTGACAGTAAACCTTGGCAAGACCAAGGTCATGATCTTCCACACCTCCCCCATGGTGAGGAATGGAGCAGGATTCAGAGCTGGTGGTGGACAGATTGAGGTGGTCACTTCCTATGTCTATCTCGGAGTCACATTCACGAGCTTGCCTGGCCCCTTCAGCATGAGACAGGCAGCCACCGATAGACTCACACGCGGATATGCAGCTTTAGCCATGTTAGAGCGGAGATGTCACCAAGCACACTTCCAGGAGCCCCGCACGAAGGGCTGGCTATTTGACACACTGGTCAGACCAGCTATGATGTATGCTGCGACAGTTTGGGCCCCAGGTCTCACAGTCACCCAGTGGAGTGCGATCGAGAGGCCACAGGTACGTATGATCTCGCGATTATTTCGTGGGAAAAAGTCGGTGCCACATGACATCATCAGGGCAGAGCTAGCTGCACCACCCATGGCAGTAGAGGCACTATTCCAGACTATCTGCTTTATTCAGAGGATTAGGGACCTCCCTACAGATAGACTCACACAGAGCTCTTGAGGCATCTATACAGATATCAGAGTTAGGATATGAGAGAGCTTGGTACACTCAGGTTAGAGTCTGGTTTGATAGTCATGGACTTGATATGGACAGATTGCCGCCTTTTCAGTATGACCCAGACTCACCTCACATCCACCTCTCTCGTCGTGAGAGGAATGTTGTGCTCAGACAGGATCTCTGGCAGCTCTACATTAGTCAGACATGGCACACACCACACATGGGATCGAGACTATCGCACTATCGAGACCAGTTCATAGACATACTAGCTGACGGTTTCATCCAGCGACCACGCTACATGGATACTCACATGCCTCATAGCTTGAGGGTAGCGATTGGCCAGCTGAGAGTCTCATCACACCGACTCGAGATTGAGACGGGCAGAGCCGCAGACATTCCCAGAGAGGAGCGGATATGCAGAGTATGCAGAGTAGAGATGGAGGATGAGGAGCACTTTGTATGCAGATGTAGCGCATATTATGGCATCAGAGGCAGATACGAGACTCTGTTTGCAGGGCAGCCCACCCTCCGAGAGATCATGGACTCTAGAGACCAGCGACAGCTCGAGCGATTCTTACTAGAGATACAGAGTCACAGAGATTCCCTACTCCAGCCTACTGTAGCACTCCATACAGGAGGGAGACAGAGTCAGCTCACTGACTTCTTTATTCCACGACGTGCTGCAGCCCTCCCCCCCTCAGCCCACACACCGAGCGGGGTGACTCTTCAGCAGGCTCAGATATCTCGAGCTAGGAGACGACCCCGTGCTATAGGATATCGGGCCCCGAGACTTCACCGACACCAGATTGCAGAGATCCAGGCTTGTGACCATCGCGCCATGGAGGAGAGACGATCCCAGATGATGGCCGATCCCGTTGCAGCCATCAGGGTGGCCCTGACTCCACCTCCACCTATGTATCACATATTACATCCCACCCACTAGCACAGGATGGAGCTAGTTAGTCGTTTTAGTCGTTTTAGATGCATTCTCATGGTTGTTGTACTACCCTTTGCATATAGACTATCATAGATATCGCACTCCATACACCCCCCACCACTTTCATGGGTATCCCCACATGCATACTACGGAGATCTATATCAGCTTAACCAGTTTCTTTTCAGCACTTTTATCTTTTTTGATTGACAGAAGATACACCCATGTACATCGATTTGTCTCATAGGCCGAGTTCGGCCTCCTAATAGACGTAAAAACACTTTCTTTCTTTTCTTTCTTTCTCTCTCTCTCTCTCTCTCCCCCCCCCCTCCCCCCCTCCCTCCCTCCCTCCCTCCCTCCCTCCCTCTCTCTCTCTCTCATGTATTAGGTGGCCCTGACTCCACCTCCACCTATGTATCACATATTACATCCCACCCACTAGCACAGGATGGAGCTAGTTAGTCGTTTTAGTCGTTTTAGATGCATTCTCATGGTTGTTGTACTACCCTTTGCATATAGACTATCATAGATATCGCACTCCATACACCCCCCACCACTTTCATGGGTATCCCCACATGCATACTACGGAGATCTATATCAGCTTAACCAGTTTCTTTTCAGCACTTTTATCTTTTTTGATTGACAGAAGATACACCCATGTACATCGATTTGTCTCATAGGCCGAGTTCGGCCTCCTAATAGACGTAAAAACACTTTCTTTCTTTTCTTTCTTTCTCTCTCTCTCTCTCTCTCCCCCCCCCCCTCCCCCCCTCCCTCCCTCCCTCCCTCCCTCCCTCCCTCTCTCTCTCTCTCATGTATTAGGTGGCCACTATCTGCTGAGTCAGAGCCACGTCTTCCCTGCCTTTTCCAACCCTAAATTGCTTTGTGTAGCGATTTACATTTTATTTCATTCATCTTCTACACAGGGTTACTACACTTGTACATGGTTTTTGTCTCATAGGCCAAGTTTGGCCTCCAGAAGACGTTAATATGACTTCCTCTCTCTCTCTCTCTCTCTCTCTCTCTCTCTCTCTCTCTCTCTCTCTCTCTCTCTCTCTCTCTCTCTCTCTCTCTCTCTCTCTCTCTCTCTCTCTCTCTCTCTCTCTCTCTCTCTCTCTCTCTCTCTCTCTCTCTCTCTCTCTCTCTCTCTCTCTCTCTCTCTCTCTCTCTCTCTCTCTCTCTCTCTCTCTCTCTCTCTCTCTCTCTCTCTCTCTCTCTCTCTCTCTCTCTCTCTCTCTCTCTCTCTCTCTCTCTCTCTCTCTCTCTCTCTCACACACACGGGGCTACAGGGCGAGCACTTTATATACGCAACAGATGGATGTAGTTTCCCATCTGATCGCCCATCTCTTCAACTGTGCTTTGGTTGAGGGATTACCTAACTCATGGACTATGCATACCATTACGCCTATCCATAAGTCCGGCGATATGGACCCAGGGAACTACAGGACTATTATGATAGGCCATATCCTCGCCAAGATCTATGGGGCAGTACTAGAGGCAGGCAGCTGGGATCAGAGCACCCGGCCAGGCAGGCTCCTGCCGCACTTTCTCCACCATCGACCACATCTTCGTGCTTCATTGCTTGATTGAGAACGCGAAGGCGAGGAAGCAAAGACTGTACTGTTGCTTTGTGGATTTCTGCAAAGCCTTCGACATGGTCCCGAGAGATAGACTACTACGCACTCTCGAGGGACTCCTCTAGCCCGACCCCTCTCGATCTCGAGCTGATGTGATGAAACTCGAAGCTGCCCAATGATGACTTGAAGGTGGTGTGGTAGGTATGTCTGCATGTAGCGTGGAGTCTCAATGAAGCCTTGGTCTGAAATCCGTAGAAAATGCTCACGGTAGTGAAGCAGTTTCGGTGTCAATGTCCTCCCCGGGCTCATCCATGTCCTCTGTATGTATGCATGCCATATCTCTTGACGGATGATCCTATTTCTCTCTTGGTGAGAGCGTGAATAGGTGGGAGCCTGGGGAGTCGTACTGTACTGGTGGTAGTCTGTCTATGTCAAAACCATGGAGGGCAAGCCAATCCCGTGTCTGTGCATACCATGATGAGGTGTCTCCAGCTAGTGCCATGTCGCGTGATGCCTGGAAAGCTCTGTAAGTGATGCGCTCTGTGTCCATGCTCTAGATCCTGCGTAATAGGCATACTGTTTGGAAGAGTTTCTCTACTAGCATCGGTGGTGCAGCAAGCTGTGCCCTAATGATATCATGGGGGGGGGGGGGAGAGAGAGAGAGAGAGAGAGAGAGAGAGAGAGAGACTTTTTAATGTCTACTAGAGGCCAAAATCGGCCTATGAGACAAAACATATACATCAGTATGATCCAATCCACTGTGATCCCAAAAGGAAAATAAAGTGTGAGTACAGAAAAGGGGTATAAAAGGAGTGGATAGTAACTGACATCAAGGGTGTGGGGTGCTAGGGGTATGCACTCTATATGCTCAATGGGTGAGATACAAATATGATATGCATAGGGAGGGGAGGCTCGATGGTATCGATGGAATCACAACCCACTAAATGCCTGGAGTGGGTGTAGGATATAATGCATCGGTGGGTCCATGGCGATCCTCACAATGCTTTGAACGTCCAAATCGACAAGGGTGCGCTTCTGACGTCTCCGTATCTCCATGTCATGGCGTGCGTGAATCACATGAAACTCTCTTTGATGTGGACGGGCTCTCCGGAGTGGGGGTCTCGGTCGTCGACGCTGTCGTCTAAGCTCCTCTGCTCTGTTTAATGTGACACCCCGCATCGAGCTGGGTCCTCGAGTGGCTGTGGGTCTGAAAAAATCTGTAATAAAAGTCTGAGGGGGGGGAGGGGCAGGTGTATCTCCACCTGCTGCAGGTGTATCTCCACCTGCTGCTCGCAAAGTGATGCACGGCGGTGCTGGAGCTCTACTAGGAAACGACCTAGAGGGCGCTGGTCCTCTGTCCCCAATAAAGCCCTGATCTCTCTGGGCCCCCTCAAGAGCCGTGGGTAGCGGTCTTTGATGTCCTCATATGCCTTGCATCTACATGTGTAGTGTATCCTGGAGTCTATGGAGCAAACATATTAATTGGAACGAATCCTCTACTAGCATCGCGAGTGTAGCGAGCTCTCCTCTAATGATGTCATGTGGTACTGATGGCTTGCTACATATCATCCTAGAAACCATGAGTACCTCTTCCTAGAAATCACGAGTACCTAGGGTCTCTCCACAAATGTCCATAGATGGTATGTCAATCTTGGGCCCCAAATGCATGATCCATGCATCAATGACGTTGTGACTAGTGTATCAAATAGCCAACCCTTCATGCGAGGCTCCTAAAAGTGTGCCTGATGACACTTCTCCATAAATGCCAATGATGCTTATCCACGAGTGACCTAATCATAGACTGTTTGGGCCATAGAGAATGTACCTGACATGGTTGTAAAAGTCACCCCAAGATAAACATATGAACGAGTGAGCTCAATGTGTCCACCAGCAACTATTGTGAATACACTCTATCTCCGTATATGTGAAGATGTGCCCAAAAAAAAAAAAAAAAAAAGTACCTTCATTTTACCAAGGTTCATTGAAAGTCCTCTCTGTGAGCAAAAATCATCAAACACCTATAGGTGGCTTTGTAATCCCTCAATTGACTCTAAAATCAAGACAATGTCGTCAACATATAACAAAATGTGTACAATGACTTCCCCCAACTCCACTCCTAAATCACCATGTTGCTGTATAAAGTCTATAATCTCATCAATGTATATCCCAGGTAAGGTAGGGGATAATAGGCACCCTTGTTTTACTCCTATAGTGCTAACAAGGGGATCGGAAAGCCCTCCTTGACATATGGCTCTACCATATGCCCGCTCGTATAAAATATAGATCCCCCATAACAGGTCATTTGTAAACCCAAGATCAAGTAGCCCTCTAAAGAGTCTCTCTCTAGGTAATGTGTTGAGTACTTTGCAGAAGTCCACAAAGTACCAATGTAGTCTTCTCTTCCTCACCCGTGTGTGATCAATCAGACATCTAAGAGTAAATATATGGTCAATGGTGGAACAAGCATGTTGAAAGCCCACCTTCTCTAACGCTTCGAAGCCTCCTTGCTCAGCAAGAGTGTTTAGCTCCTCCTCAAGTATTCCCAAACTTGTGAATAGGCAAATAGTGTTGTTTGACAACAAGAGCGGGAACCACTCAACCAATGCTCGGTTGAAGAATTGTGTAATGAGCGGTGCCAATACCTCTTGCCGATAGCTCTTCTCACCTTCTTCTAAATGAAGAAAGTGAAAAAAGTAGACGGAGCTATGAGGTGTAGGTATCGGTGGTTGATTTAGTATCTGACATAGACTCTCTGCATAGTGATTCCATCTCATTGGATATTAGATGGGGGTGGGCTATCTCCTCTCTTGTAAATGATGCCATGCAATTGAACAATCCCTGCTCATAAGTGGTATATGTCCCAATATTGATGCTCCTCCCACTCCCTCCATTTACGACGGCGAGTAAGTGACTGCATGCGGTGCTATGCATGTCTGTGTGTAATCTCTCCCAGAGCTTCATCAACTTTGAGGCATCGTCATAGCTCGCGACACTCATCGTACCCGCTCTTTTGGGGCATCGTCCAAGTTAAGGGAGGAAAGGTATGTGTATGGGATAGATGTGATCTGTGAGGTGAGTGTATCAAGAGGATCATGTGGATCAAGTGAGAGTAGCTCTTGTGAGAAAGCTATCTCAAAAATACGACTTGTGAATGATGTGTGTGCAGCTCTCCTCCCATCCATATATATCCTCTCGTATTCTAAAAATAACAATGATCTAGAATGGTCTAGTGCCGCCATGTGTACATCATGCAACAATCATTCCCATTACTACCGAATACCTTAGGATATCCCTCGAGCTTGGGACCTTGGCCATCGCTGGCCCTTGTCCCACACACACATGGAATGATCCCTATGTAGCAATATGATCCCTGTGGACCAATGTCTGACACTCTCTCCCCCTTCTAAAGATCATTCACCTCAACGATCAATGAGGGAAAGTACTTGTGAACCAGAGCTTCTGATTCCCAAGTAGAGTCAATAAGTGGTAATCCTCTCCAGGCTACTAGATACTTCTGGATGACACGGTTTTGCAACCGCTTTTCTCTCCGATCTAGTATCATGTCTCGAGAATGATCTGTGCTATCACTTTCGTGCAAGGAAACAATACCCTCTATTAGATTATCCTCCCTGGAAATATATTTTCTAAGTTTATTGACATTAAACACTGGATGGACTTTGCAATATGGAGGAAGCTCTAATCGGTATGCAACATCACTTAGCTTCTTAACTATCTTCCAAGGTCCAGAAAACCTTGGTGAAAGCTTACTACACTTCCTTGTGGATAGGGAAGTAGATCTAACTCGTACCTGAAGAAAGACTCTGTCTCCTTCCTCAAAGGATCTAGGAGATCTTTTCTTGTCAACATACTCTTTGGCCCTATCAACGGTTTGTTGCATCTTGGCTTTAGCTATTTCTAAATTTGCTTGGAGCTTCGCTAAGAGCTCCAAAGCACTTGGACATTTCTTTGGCATTCCTATGGTACTGGGAGCATTGGGATTCATGCCATAGTTCATCTCAAAAGGAGACATTCCTGTCACCTTGTGAGGCCTATTGTTATAACTTATAAGCAAACTCTACTAGTGGCAAATAACTATCCCAATCTGTCTGTCTCTCAGACACATATGCTCTCAACATGTCCTCTAGAATCTGATTGACCCCCTCAGTCTGACCATCTGTCTAAAGATGATCACCACTGCTCATCTTTAATGACACGTTTAGTTTGTCAAATACAAACTTCCAGAAGTGTCCTGTGAATCTGACATCCCTACCTAAAACTATGGATGTTGGTAATACATGCAATCTGAAGACATGCTCGATAAACAACTCCACTACCTATGGAGCTTCTATCGTCTCCTACGTGGGTATAAAATCAACCATCTTGCTTGGTCTCTCTACCACAACTATGATAGTATCCCCCTTCCTTTGGGTCCGTGATAACCCGACTATGAAGTCCATGGATACATTGTCCCAATTATGATATGGAATCGATAAAGGATGCAAAAGAGCTGGTGTCTTCACCCTTTCTGCTTTGTTGACTTGACATAAAGCATTGTTGAACATAAGTGTGGACATCTTCGGCTAATCCAGGCCACCAAAATGTTCGTCTAACAAGTTGTATTGTCTTGTCAACACCAGGATGTCCTCCACAACGCACATCATGGTTATCATGCATGACTTTTCTCGTCAAATCCCGAGAATGTGGTATGCAAACCTTTCCTTTCCATTGGACTATTCCATTCTCCTTTGAGAAATTGGAATACGGACTCAACTTGTTCGCTCTGCTAGGTGAAGAAACACTTGGAACTGTCCTGTCTCCTATAATAGAGTCATCACTAAGGGCTCTAATAATCTATAACAAATGTGGATCTTCCATCTGTGCTTCCTTTATCTCTTGACGCAATGAGCTTTCTAAAACTGTAAAGCTCATTTGATACATTATCCGTGATAATGCATGAGCTACTATATTCTCTTTGCCTCTTCTATACAGGATTTCCATGTGAAACTCTTGCATGAGCTCAGCCCAACGAGCCTATCTGCCTCAAAGATCTGGCTGACTACAAAAGTACTTGAGTGTATGGTGATCTGTGTATATCTTAAAGTCTGCACCATAAAGATAGTGTCTCCAGACTTTAAGTGCATACACCACTACATACAACTCATGTTCATGCACTGACCAATTGCATTGTGCACTACTCAATTTCTTGCTTTCAAAAGCTATTGGCCTACCATCTTGGCTCAAAACTACCCCTATGGCTATGCCACTAGCATGTGTCTCTAACTCAAAGGGTTTCTCTGGATCTACCACTTTGAGTGCATAAGCCTTTGTAACAACTTGTTTTAGAGTATCAAAACTCTCTTTCTTCTCTTGCTTTCATGCAAATGGAGCTTTGCCTTGAAGCAAGTTCGTCATAGGTGCCGCTATTGTCAAATATGAAGAGATGAATTTCTGATAGAGACCGGAAAGTCCTAGAAATAACCGTAACTGCCCCTCATCCTGAGTAGGCAAAGCTAGAATAACTGAGACCTTTGGATCCATCTGAACCCCATCAGCCGACACCAAATGCCCTAGATACTCTATCCTCGGAAGAAACAATTGAGTCTTCTCCGAATTTACATACAGCTGATTCTCTTTTAAAACATTCAATACTAATCTTAAATGATTCTTATGCTCATGCAAAGTCCTACTATACACTAACATATCATCAACAAAATCAACAACACACTTTTCAATGAATGGTCGCAAAATGTCATTAATTAACATCATAAATGTAGTTGGTGCATTAGTCAAACCAAATGGCATGACCAAATACTTATAATGCCCAAAACGGGTCCTACAAGTTGTCTTCAGTACATCATGATCTCTTAATCTAATCTAATGGTAGCCACTTTTTAAATCTATTTTACTAAATACAACAGCTCCACCTAGAGCATCTAAAAATATCTCTTGTATGATAGTAATCTTATTGAGTGCTCGGTAGTCGACTCACATCCTATAAGATCCGTCTTTCTTCTTCACAAGAAGAACTTGTGCTATAAAGGGTGAATAGCTAGGTCCAATCCGCTCTTTCTGAAGGTACTTGTCCACGACCTTGCAGACTTCATTATCCTTTTGCAAACTCATTCGAAATGGTGGCCGAGCGGTCAGACTCGCTCCTAGTACCAATTCGATCCTATGCTCTATGTTCTTGCATGGAGGCAAACCTGAAGGTAATTGTTTCAAGAAGAACTCTTGGAATTCTGCTCTCACTTTCTCTGAAAATGCTAGAGCATTCCAACTCGAGTCTCCATAACTACATGAATCCATCATAATACACGACGAATACACAAAATAAAGAAACTATAAATACTTACAATCAATCTTGAGCAACTTGGTAGCAGTTACCAATCGCGTCTCTTGGAGATCTGGCTCTCCACAGATCAGTGGCCGCCTCCCCTCATGCTCAAACTGATACACATGCCAAGCAAAATCAATGATTGGTCTCTTCCTCGCATGCCACTTCTTACTAAGGACTACATCAAAACGTGCTAGTCTTGCTATCTCGAAATCCAATATGTTCTCATAGGACTGGACCTGAATGGGCAAATCAACAACTCGTCGATCCCATGTCTCCGTTCCCTTATCGTCAGTTAACTCTACTATATAGGCACCCTCTGACTGCATAGTCTTTAGACCTCTTGACTAGTCGGGAACTAATGACATTATGTCTACCCAGTGTCAAAGAGTACCTAGACTGGTTGTCTTGCCAAGACTCCGCTCATGACAATGAGTTCTATGTCGGGAAACTGATATCCTTTTTCTACCACTAGCGAAAAGCACGTCTCCCACAGTAGGGACCTTCTTCGTGGCCATCATGGCTACTATGGGAGATGATATCGGGGATGGGGAATCTCCAAAGTCCTCATCTCCATCACTCCCTCCCTGAGTGGGATAAATGACTATGGTGGCTGCTATCTTCTTTTTCTTAGGAAAGTCCTTGAACAGGTGCTTCCCTAAACACCCATAGCATAACCCCTCTTGCATTGCCTTCTCTTTCTGCTGAGGGATAAGAATAGATTTATTATAAGCCCTCTCAGCCAGCCCTCTCAGCCAGTGCACACACTTTTCTTTTACCTCCTTCAACTGTCTTGATCAAATGCACTTGCTTAGCCTCTCTAGAAGGATGTGCACTGATCGAGCTAGGAGTAGGTGTCTAGAAGGATGGACTTACCTTGAGCCATGAGGACCTCTGACCCTGGGAGCCTGTGCCCCTATGGCCATCCTCATAGACTAAAGCCATCTCCGTGGCCTGTGCCAAAGACTGAGATCTCTCCTTCCTCACCAAAGATCTAATAGTTTCTCGAAGTCCCAAGATAAACTTGTGGACTTGAAGAAACTCAGATATAGTATCAGGTACTTTAAGAAGCACCTCTTTGTACTTATTCGAGTACTCCCGAACCGTCTGATTCTTCTAACTGATGAAGAACCATGTGTCTAGCGTTCTAGACCCCTCATCAGGCGGTATGAAATTATTATAGAACAAGAGCTTGAACTGATCCCAAGTCTAGGGCTCTTTCTTATCTTGTTCTATTTTGCACCACCACCTATGGGTGACGTCCATAAGGTTATATATGGTATGCTGAATCTTGTGTCTATCATCTATGATATGACACAAGCGGAAGCACTCCTCCCACTTGTTGAGCCACCACTCAACAGCATCAACAGTCCTAGCACTAGTCGAGCCATGGTATCTAGGCGGCTTGAGATCCTTAAGCTTCCATTTCGCCTCTCTGACTAGGATGTATCTCTAGGAACTTCTGGAGCTTGATGCTCATCAAGAGCATCTACCTCCATCCCTAGCAAGCCAAGCTCGTGCACATCTTCCTCTTTCTTGGAACCACGCACGTGTTCCAAGATATCGTGAAGTGTGCCCTCTAGATTGGTGATCCTATTACTCATGGTCTGAATGGGATTTGCAGGGTGCTCTTCCATGAGTGTATCTCTCCTAGTAGGTGACGATGGTCCTCGTTCCATGCTAGTATATAGGTTTTGGTTACTTTATGATTTTCTGATTTTTTTTTTTTTTGGCAAATAGTACGCTCTATGTATGCCTTAAGTAAATAAGTGGCAACGGAAAATAAACAAGTCACAAGCCTTTGCTTAATGGAAAATGGTAAAACAAGAAACTCAGGGATCATATTGGTCCATGGGGGTCATTGCCTGACAGCTCTAAGCAAAGATGGTGTGCATAGACATGTCAAAGCTCGTATGTAAAATGTATGGTGGTATGTAGATCCGAGATCGTAGGGGATCTAGTGATAAAGAAGAGAGAAGAGTAAAGCTAAGGTATGTGTGATCTGCCCCTAATGGGCATCTGCCAATGACAGAGAAGGGATGAGAGAAACTCCATGAAGAGTTCCAGGGATATAATCTAGAGTATTGTGTCCACCACCATATGGAAAACAAGTGAACGTGCCAAATCTTGGCCACCGATGCATCCCGTTATAAATAAAGTGGTGGTGGCGACTACCAAACTCAAGAAGGTGTTTGCCATACCCAGTCATATCCTGGCATGTATCAAATGATAATCTTCTAGTCCCAAGCTCATCGGGGTCTAACTTTTGCATGATATCTAGCTGGTGTATATCATATAGCTCACACTGCCAAGATGAAGACATCACCTAATCCATATGATGATATGTGCATTGAAGTTCCCTAAGACAAAGACATCACCTAATGTAGAATAGTGAGCTATGCATAGTACAAAGTAGAGATTTAAATCGTAGATTTAAATCGGGATTTAAATCGTTTAAATCGTAGAGGTTTTTTTTTTTTTTAAATAAAAATCGGGGTTTTTATTCATCAAGAGAGATTTTTATTTTTTTTCTTATATTTGAGGTATGCACAATCCCTAGTACATTTAGTGTCAAAAACACATAAAATACCTACTCTAGAAGTTAGAACCCCTCCCCATTACATGATACATCATTACAATTTACATCGATGAGTCATGACTCATACATCGTAGAACTTTAATGAATGGTAAATCATGAACATCATATCTACATTGCAATTTACACCATGAATGAGATAGTGATCAATGACATTTCATTACATGAATGATGAAAAGTAAAAGATATACATGAATGTCAATAGCTGAAGCCTGAACGCACAAAAACCATAGAATAAGTGGCAATGTCATACAAAAAAGCATAGAGTAGAGTGATCACTATCACATGATAGAGTCCAGACTATAATCTAAGATGTCTAATGAATCATGAGTCATGAGTCATGACTCCTGAATGTCATCCATGGAGTCATCATCTATGGGATCCTCATCAAATGTACTAGCCCATGATGATGTACTATCCGACTCTGAATGTCCAAACTGAGCTACAATCGCTGTAGCATCTGGGCCAAGATCATCTCCGCTAGAAGACGAGGCCGATAACTCCTCCCAATCATGTGCATGCTCTGTAGAAGTCCCAAGGCCACCAATATCACGAACACTAGATGTCCCACCGCGCTGTCCACGACCTCGAGCTCGTCCACCTCGTCTCGAATAATACTTCCGTGGTCGACTAGTAGATGGCAATGATGGATCATCTACACATAACACAATATTTTCATAAAACAATATATTAGAATTTTGAAAATAGAGTGTAGAATGAAAAATATTCTTGAATCTTATGATTAATCCATATATTATAATTTGAACTTTGTAAATTGTACCTATGTGAGGTCTATCTCTTCGAGTGCGACTACGGGTCTGACGCACATGCCTATCAGACTCCATCGCAAGCATGGCAAAGATCTCTCTCTCCTCCTCAGGGATTTGAGGGATATCTTTGACATGGCTGATATCAATAGAATCTACATTAACCTGCAATTTAAAAATTTCAAAATTATAGAGACTAGAGTAGACTCTAGAATATATTAAATACAAATATAAATTTTAAATGCATGACTAAATGTCAAAGAATTTATTTACCTGTAGAGGAGCAATGTTATGTCCTTTAGACTCTAACAACTTGAGATTGCAATGGCAATACACCAACTTTTCAAGTTGCGCTGGGCTCAATCTATTCCTCTTTTTTGTATGGAATAGAGCCCATGTGCTCCAATTCCTCTCTGCAGGTCCTGTACTACAATCTTGCGAAAGTATCCGCAAGGCAAGTTTTCTCTGCGATTCACACATAATTAAATTATTTAAACTTGATTCTTTGATAATAAGATGAAATATTTACTAAAAAATCACTTACCAATATAGGAGTACTAACTCCATATTTCTCCCACCATGTGACAAGAGAAAGCTGATTCTCTCGTAGCCGTGCCGTAAGCTGCCCAAAATATTTCTCCATGCTACGGAACCGCACTCTCTCATCCTCCAACTGAGACAAGAGTGCTACATCACCACCTGTCCATCCTGCGATGTACTCAATCCAGCTATCCTCAAGAATCTCGTTTGTGCATTGCTCCTCACTCCTCCATAGTGGATGAAGAATATGAGCAACTGCATGGATTGGTTTATGGAACCAATCCCATCGACTTTGGACAGCATCACATAAACCCTTCTTTCTATTAAAAGAATTAAAAAACATATGTAAGTAATTATCTAGACTATAATCATACAAATTACAATGAACACAAACACGTAAAAAATTGCAATAAACTTACTCTTCCTCTGAAAGTCCATTGATTCGCTGGATGCAATCTTGTATACGGTTGATGTACTCGTATACAAGGCCAAGTGTGCTACCCTCCATATCTGTAATGCGGAGCATAGTGTATACAGGCTGAATAGCAGCTACCAATATCTCTCCCTTCACCCAAAGTTCATCCTCTCCCATGACAAGAGATGAAAACTTTGTGAAGAGAGAATTCCCTGCTCTAACTTCGGATAATTGATACCATTCTTCTGAAACACATGTGCGCAAAAGACCCTTCCTCACTCTCAAGACTCTATCAACGACTATGTACATGTAACAAAAACGGGTGAGAGAAGGTTTTTGGAAATCTAAGGAGGAGTGAGCGCGGAAAATGTTGAGGACTTTAGGGCGGCTAGTGACAAACTTCACTATAAATTTGGCTTTATCTAGGATGGTTCTTACCCATGGAATTCCCCCTATGTCTTCCATGAGTAGATCTAAGCTATGTGATGCACAAGGTGTCCATTTGATTTTGGGATACATATCCTCAACCATACGCCCCATGGACACAAAGTTAGCCCCATTGTCGGTCACAACTTGCACCACATTTTCACTCCCCACATCCTCAATGGCTTTTTGAACATGTGAAAATATGAATTGGCCAGTAACCACTGTGCCAGGTGCATGTGCAGGTATGGCACGTAAGAACATTGTGCCCTTGCATGAGGAGACAAGAATGTTGTAAACATTCCTCTTCCTCATGTCTGACCAGCCATCACATAGAATAGAGCAGCCATACTTTTCCCATGAGCTCCTCAATGACAACATTTCTGTCTCAACTAATGTCTTTTGTTTGGAGAGCTCAGAGGTACGTAAGACTTGCCCCGATGGACCCTCCCAAGGATAACCAATCCTACTCACAGCCTTCATGGCCCTCTTCCATGCAAGTGTGTTTGCCACATTGAATGGGATACCACATTCAATGAAGACCTTGGTTATCTCTCGGGTTGCTTCATTCATGCATTGTTTCTGGATTCCAGCCCTCATGCTACCTTTCACAAATATATTGCTCTTTGCAATCTCGGGTCTAGGATTCTCAGAGATGTTCACTGAGCTAATGCTCTCAGTGCGGGGCTTTTTGGATGAACTAGGGGTATATTCAATGACATCAACAGGATTGGTTTGCTCTTCATTGCTATGTGACAATGAAGATGAACCAATTGGCATCTTACCCACCCCTTCGCTCAATTGAAGTTGAGCAGTTAGCTCCTCAACAATCCTTGGAAGAATAGAAGTGCATTTTCCAATGCCTCCACCTTTTAAGCCAAGGAGATGAGCTTTGATACGAGATGCAGTGCCCGTGTAAACCCCCATGCAATAGTTGCATTGCCATGTGTTCTTGCCAAGCTCTTTCACATGGTTGCGAATAACATTAGGGGTTCTTCCCATGATGATAAAACTCTCTATAGTGTTGAGATTCCAAGGTACTTGAAGGTAGGCTGGCTACTAAATACTCAAGACTCAAGAGGGCGGAGGCAAACTGAATACTCAAGAGTCAAGACAAACTAGAAAGCTCTCTCTCTTTCTCTCTCTCTCTCTCTCTCTCTCTCTCTCTCTCTCTCTCTCTCTCTCTCTCTCTCTCTCTCTCTCTCTCTCTCTCTCTCTCTCTCTCTCTCTCTCTCTCTCTCTCTCTCTCTCTCTCTCTCTCTCTCTCTCTCTCTCTCTCTCTCTCTCTCTCTCTCTCTCTCTCTCTCTCTCTCTCTCTCTCTCCAATGAAGAAGGCTCAAGACCAAGATTCGGATGCGTGCGCAGCAAGAATGAGAGTCGAAATCGGCGAAGATCAAAAAAAACCCTGCGATTTTTTTTCGGCCAAAAACGTGAATAAAAATCGCTGTTTGCGATTTAAATCGCGCATGCGATTTAAACGATTTTTTTTTTTTTAAACCGTACGATTTTTTGCACTATGGAGCTATGTCCTCTTATAGTGGAGTATATAGTGAATCAATATCTCTATCGTGATCATCCCCATCATGTTTGGCATAGGATGAACACTCTGGGGGAAATAAGCATATGGCTACATATATCCATCTCTCCCTGGTCAACCCGATGCAAACCCATATATATCGTGCTTACTCATCTCTCCTCAAAAACTGAATCTGTGTCTGGATGCCAAGTCTGGGTAGGATCGCCACATCCCCAAAATCGAGTGAAGTGCCCTGTCTAGTGGTAGACCTGAAAGTGTACTCCCATTGAAATCCAGCTATATGGGCTAAGCCTCTATCTAGGCTCTCACGTGTCTCTGTGATACAGAGACCTGAAAGCCCACCACCAAAACGGCATGAAGTGCCCTGTATACTGGTAGACCTGAAAGTGGACTCTCACTGAAATCCAGCTATATGGGGTAAGCCTCTATATGGGCTCTCATGTGTCTCTGTGATAGAGATGAAGCCAACTGCATCTCGCAGTTCCTCCAAGAGGTCTGGCCGTGCACAGTGCCCCATTGCAGTTCCAAACTGCTCATCTGAGAGATTCATATGCCACACACCCAGAGAAAGAGAGAGAGATAGAGAGAGAGAGAGAAAGAGAGAGAGAGAGAGAAATGAAATGAAATGAAATGAAATGAAATGATATATTTACGTCTTCAGAAGGCCAAAATGACCTATGAGACCAAAAGTTACAAAACTGGTGAATCTGATACAAAATCTGAGTACCAAAGGAAGTGGTACTGAAAATGAAAGATGTAAAATAGCTGGGAAAAGGCTAACACCAAGACTAATACAACAAAGGGCTGATACATAGGAGGGATGTGCTGATATACAAGACTGGGGATCTATCCGCATCTGCACTGTGGGCGTCTGAAAAGTAAAGCTCGAATCCTCTGTTGTAGTATCCGTCGATACAGTGTAGCACCTCTCACTCTCGGTCGTCTAGATCTCCCTAGCTCCACTGCTCGGTCTATGAGAGTGCCGGTAGTGGTTGTATGAGTGTGGACAGAGCTCTGTACTAGATGCTCTACTGACTCCTCCTCTAGCTGCCAGTGCCTGGTGTAAAGAAATCCGTAATCTGCCTCTGGGACTGTCTCCCTCCAGCTCTCCTCAGTAGAGTGTCTCTATGTCTGTGTACCTCTAGTAGATATAGTCCCAGACATCTCTGATCCTCAAAACTCATGACTCTAGATAGAGACCCAAAACCCTCTCTGAATAGACAATGAAAACGGCCCTGTATCTCAGAGTATACCGTGCAATGACATATGTAATGTAGCTCTGTCTCTGGCTCTAGGTGACATAGACGGCATATCCTGCTATCTGCTGGTACCCCTCTGAATCTTCCAGTCTCAATCTCAAGCTGATGTGAGGATGTGCGCAGCTCGCCAATGGCACAACGCAAGGCATGGGAAAAGTGTGTATCCATATAGCTAGGTCGAGTCACAAACCCATCTGTTGTGAGGTGTAGAAGATGCTCTCTATAGAAAGCCATCTTCGTACCCAACTCCTGTGTAGGCTCAATCCATGTCCTCTTGGTGTCCAGCTGGATCAGATCCTGACGAATGAGTCTAGTAATCTCCACCCGCGTCAGGTACATCAGGGGTGTCTGTAAAGAGTACTGGAAAGGAGGCAGCCTGTCCATGGTAAAACCATGTGTCTGAAACCATGATGTCATCTGTGCAAACCAGCATGATGTATCCCCCTGCAAGGCTAGCTGTCTGGATGACTCGAGGGCCAGCCTCGTATATCTATCTCTGGTAGTGTCCCACAAGCTGTGTACAAAGGAGACTGCTCTAGTGAGTGCCTCAATCTCAATAGGGGAAGCAGCTAGCTCCGCTCAAATGATATCTTGTGGTACGGAGGCCTTGGCTCTCTAGAGATCATAGATACCAAGGGCCTCTCCATGACTTTCCACCCATCCTGACCTATAGAAGGTCCCCAAACCTGTACCCCATATAGCATAGTAGAGGCAACCAAAGTATCAAAGAGCCATAACTTTGTCCTGGGTTCCTGAAACTGAACTTGCCAGCACATCCTCTCCAATCCTCCCAAAGCTGTAGATGCTCTAGTCAGTCTAGTCTCTGCTGCTCTCCTCAAGGAAAATCTCGGTCCAGTGAATACTACCCCCAAATATGTGTATGCATCTGTATACTCCAGAACCTCCTGCCCATATGTGAAAATAGGTATTGATCTCCTGATCCACTGCGGTGTGGTGTTAAACACCATAACCTTGGTTTTACCAAGGTTTACAGCCAGACCACTATCCTCTGCAAAGCTGTGTAGAGCATCCAAGTGTCGTTGCATACCCTCCGGTGAGTCAGATATCAAAACAATATCATCAGCATATAACAACAATGGGATCCATGTCCCTGCCAACTCGGCCCCTCTATCACCCTCTCTGTCAATGTAATCAGACACCTCAATCAACATACATACCAAATAGAGTAGGAGACAGTGGGCAGCCCTGTTTCACTCCAATAGTAGAGTGAACTAAATCAGATACCCCTTCTGGGGTGCAAACTCGTCCCACCACTGATATGTACAAAGCCATAATCCCCCACATCAACTCTATGGGAACCCCCATCTCCTGTAGTCTGCGCATCAATCGAGCTCTCGGCACCATGTCAAATGCTTTGCGGAAGTCCACAAAGCTACAATAAATCCGCTTCCTGTGTGACCTTCCCTCTTCAATGATGGCTCTAAGTGTCAGAATATGATCAAGAGTGGAGAGACCCCTCCTGAAACCTGCCTGACCCTTTGCCCGCATACCCTCACTCTCTTCCCAATCACTCAAGTGCTGCTCAAGAATGGATGCATACAACCGTGCCAATGTGTGTCCAACCATAATAGTGCGGTAGTTTTCCGGCTTTATAGGATCCCCTGCCTTGAAGATAGGCACAATAGTAGACAATCTCCAAGTCTCCGGTAACCCTTCACACATGGCACGATTGAACAACACTGCAAGAACCTCCATCAACATATCCCTAGCATGAATAAAATGCTCCGCCACTAGACCGTCATGATCATATGCCCTCCCGGTTTAGAGAGATGCACGTAAAAGTTTAGATAGCGTCACTTCTATTGAGTTTTTGGACCTAATCTTTCAATATGAGTGACTTTAGAAAACTTGGGCATGTTCACATCCTTGTATGAATATAAATGCCAAGCCCCAAATGTGCGCCAAAAATACAATGCAAATTATCTCTCTAGCTCTTTCAGATAGCTATTATTTGGAAAGGTAAAGATATACATAAGGGGACTCCTTGGGACTTTGTACACAATAATAATGTACTTCAATGATCCCAAATTCCATCATAGAAAAGGTTGATATTCACAAGCTTTTCAGAGCCGTTAAATAGTCCCTCATTGTGTCGGGCTCTCACTCTGTACAGCTCTCACTGCATATTGCTCTCCTCAAATGAGGCAAAGAAAATTTGCAGCTCAATTGATGTTTTTTTTATCACTAGAATGGATCCCAAGCCATAATGCAGATGTTGAAATTCATATGTGTTTTCTCATTGTTCTAATGCGTTGCCAAAAGAAAAGGAAGAAGAAGAATTATATGAGGCAAGTTAGCCAACAATGCCATTTTTTGAGCATATTCTTGAGAAATGCATGGAATATCATCTATATATGATTTCTTAACCTTTGGTGACTAGAATGGAATTGTTTCAGAAACTATGAAACAGACAGGCAGACTAACTTTTTACCTTAATTTGATTGGGATGAAAAATAATAGTGGCCCATTTTCTAAGCTCATGTTTAGCAGCAGCGGGAAAACTCAACCCTTAAGGCTTTCGCAGACCAGAAGCTGCAGCTGCAATAAAAGCTAGCACAAGGCCAACACTTGCACCAAGCGCAGAGGCAGCAGCTGCTGACGAAAGCAGATTCTGTTGTTTGAGCGATTGTTGTGCAGATTGTGCTAATCTAAACTTCAGTTCATGTAGTAGCTGTTCTTCTGAGAACTCCTGTAACATTATATGACAGCAAGTAAACATTGATGGCATGATTGGCAACATGAATGGAAAAAAAAAAAACCACTTAGACAGACCATGAGAGAAGCATCTTCATGGTTTAGCAAAATACTTTCCACAAGCTCACGTAAGTTTTTCACTCCATCAACCGGTAAAATAACCCTTTTCTTTCGGAACGGATACTGAACAAGGTTAACTGGCACAGATATAATCTTTTGTGTTGCACCCTGCATTATGCTATTAAGGTTTGCGAGTCTTCTTCCAGCTACATGAACACTCTTCTCCATATCATTACTGACATCGAGCTCATATAGTGCATATGGGCTTGAATTTACTACAACACAAAGATTAGGAGGCACTTCATAAGCTTTTATTATAGTAACAGATGCTGATTGTCTACGATCTGCACTAACTGCAAACTTATTAGTGATAGCAAGTATCCAGGGAATTTCTGCTGCTGCAACTTCATCGATTAATAGGGAAAGTGCTGGCTTTACTGATTGTTGCATCCGAGGTATCTTGTGTGCAAGATTATGTACAAGTATTACAAGGTCCACTTTCTGGCTCCGTTCACGAGCGCTTGAAAGCTCCTGTTTTAACTGGTCCGCTTCACCGGCTAGATCCTAGAACATCAGAGTTGAGACAGCTTAGCACAAATCTAGAAATATACTAGAAAGACTAAGTCTCATATAGACAGTAAACCTCACGTCCACAGCACATTAAATTGAACCATTCCTAAAGTAAATCAGGTAGTATTTAGAGATCTTTGAGTTTGGTGGACAGTTGAAAGAAGAAAAGTTATGGCGTAATATCAAAGGGTGTCAGTAATGTATAATTGCTGTTGCACCAAAAAAAAAAAAAAAAAAAACAACTCTTTCCTTTGATCTCTAAAGTCACATAAGCATTACAAAGCCCTTTTGTCTCTAAAAAGCTCAAATGAGACATGTCAATGCTATGAACAGTATAGGTTTAAATATTTTAAAACTGTTCGGCACTACCAAGTGGATTAATCAATAAGCACTCAAAGATATAAATCCATGACAAGCTGTGTCATGTGATGTAGCATACCTTCTGCATAATCCAATAAAAACAATATAATCCTACACACTTAAAAATATACAAGTATATAGTGATCAGAATATATATTTTAATAAAGCCAAAAAGTTGTGTATGTCTCCAAAAAGTTGTGTGTGTCTTCAATCATCAAATGTCGATATAACTTCAGTGTATATACATGAATCTAAAAAAGTAGATGTTCTAAAACCCTTATTACTGATATGTGAAACTCATCTATTGACACAAACCTTTGGTAATCAAGAAAATGGGTGTAGCACCTGAAGACTGACTCCAGCAGGATCTATGAAAATTATTCCTTGTGCAACTCCCTCTCTTCGATCAACATCTGGAAATACTCCATCATTTCTGCTAAACATGGTGCCCAGGCCTTGACCCACAAGTGCATGATAAAGTGAGGTTTTTCCAGCTCCCTGCATATGCAACACAAAAAGAAATGTTTCATGATTCACAATTGACCAGAACCAAACAACGGATAATGTCCTAGAGGCTAGAGCCAACACAAAAAATAAAATCGTTTCACCCTTCAGAGTTGACAAGAATTAAACAGTGGATAATGCCTTAGAGCCAAGTTTCTATAGCTGATCTTTTGCAGCTTCTTTCCTTTATGATAATGTAGAGATATACATGGATCAACTATGTAATAGTTTCCAAATGACAAATCACTTTGGAACCCACCATCATACATAACCCCTGTCTTACAATCTTCAGCAGTATGTGATCCTTGAATAAACCCAGTCCCACAAAAATTAAACTGTTGTGCAACTTCCGGATGAACCACAGCATCTAAAATCTAAATTGATCATGAATCCATATTGCCACCAATCAGTAAATGTGTAGATCCCAAAAGTATTCTGTGACAAATCCAGACCTCAATTTCCAAATGTCCGGGCATTTCTTTGCATCTCACAGCCATCATTGCAATGTTTCCAATAGGACAGATGTCTCTCTAAGAGTAAGTAGTAGGATGTAGCAGAAGTTTTGAGGACATCTTGTGAGCCATTGATTGACCAACCCAAATGTCTTTGAGCGAGGATTGTGCTTTGCTAGAAGTTGAATATCTCTAAGAGCATTTTGAAGCTGAACCATGAGCATCTTTTACGTTTCACCAACTTTGAATATTTGTCTCACCATAGGGAATAAAATCCAAATCCTTGTGCTATAGAACAATGGCCAAGGTTGAATATTGGAGCCGCATTCTTGCACTAACAGTTGACATAACAGTTCTCATGTACAAGTTATTGAGAATTCC
>CM035438.1:149515342-149532842 GCA_020310875.1 Ceratopteris richardii | reverse complement strand
AGGACGAGGAGCACTACACATGTAGATGCCAGGCATATGAGGACATCAGAGACCGCTACCCACAGCTCTTCAGGGGGCCTAGAGAGATCAGGGCTTTATTGGGGACAGAGGACCAGCACCCTCTAGGTCGTTTCCTAGTAGAGCTCCAGCACCGTCGCGCATAACTCCTCCAGCAGCAGATGGAGATACACCTGACCCCCCCCCCCCCCCCCTCAGACTTATATTACAGATTTTTTCAGACCCACATACACTCGAGGGCCAAGCTCCATGCGGGGTGTCACATTACACAGAGCAGAGGAGCTTAGATGACAGCGTCGACGACCGAGACCCCTTGTCCGGAGAGCTCGTCCACATCAGAGAGAGATTCAGGCGATTCACGCACGCCATGACATGGAGATACAGAGACGTCAGCAGCGCACCCCTATCGATTTGGACGCCCAGAGCATTTTGAGGATCGCCATGATGCCTTACCCACCGATGCATTATATCCTACACCCACTCCAGGCATTTAGGGGGTTGTGATACCATCGAGCCTCCCCTCCCTATGCATATCATATTTGTATCTCACCCATTGAGCATATAGAGTGCATACCCATAGCACCCCACACCGTTGGTACCAGCTACTATCCCACCTTTTATACCTTTTATACCCGTTTGCAGTACTCACACTTTATTTTTGTTTTGGATCACAGCGGATTGGATCATACTGATGTATATGTTTTGTCTCATAGGGCGATTTTGGCCTCTAATAGACGTTAAAAAGTCTTTCTTTCTCTCTCTCTCTCTCTCTCTCTCTCTCTCTCTCTCTCTCTCTCTCTCTCTCTCTCTCTCTCTCTCTCTCTCTCTCTCTCTCTCTCTCTCTCTCTCTCTCTCTCTCTCTCTCTCTCTCTCTCTCTCTCTCTCTCTCTCTCTCTCTCTCTCTCTCTCTCTCTCTCTCTCTCTCTCTCTCCATACACCCCCCACCACTTTCATGGGTATCCCCACATGCACACTACGGAGATCTATATCAGCTTAACCAGTTTCTTTTCAGCACTTTTATCTTTTCTGATTGACAGAAGATACACCCATGTACATCGATTTGTCTCATAGGCCGAGTTCGGCCTCCTAATAGACGTAAAAACACTTTCTTTCTTTCTTTCTTTCTCTCTCTCTCTCTCTCTCTCTCTCTCTCTCTCTCTCTCTCTCTCTCTCTCTCTCTCTCTCTCTCTCTCTCTCTCTCTCTCTCTCTCTCTCTCTCTCTCTCTCTCTCTCTCTCTCTCTCTCTCTCTCTCTCTCTCTCTCTCTCTCTCTCTCTCTCTCTCTCTCTCTCTCTCTCTCTCTCTCTCTCTCCCCCCCCTCATCGTGAGAGGAACTTTGTGCTCAGACAGGATCTCTGGAAGCTCTACATTAGAGCGACATGGCACACACCACACATGGGATCGAGACTATCGCACTACCGAGATCGGTTCTTTGACATACTAGCGGACGGTTTCATCGAGAGACCACGCTACATGGATACTTACATGCCTCATAGCTCGAGGGTAGCGATCACCCAATTGAGAGTCTCATCACACCTACTAGAGATTGAGACGAGAAGAGCCGCAGACATTCCCAAAGAGGAGTGGAATTGCAAGGTACGCAAAATAGAGGTGGAGGATGAGGAGCGCTTTGTATGCATATGAAGTGCATATGATGACACCAGAGGCAGATAACAGACTCTATTCACAGGGAAGCCCACCCTTTGAGAGATCATGGACTCTCGGGACCAGCGAAAGCTCGGGTGATTCTTACTACAGATACAGAGTCACAAAGATTCCCTTCTCCAGCCTAGTGCAGCACCCCAGAAAGGAGGCAACCCACTGACTTCTTTGTTCTATGACGTGGAGCAACCCTTCCCCCTATGTTCACACACCAAGAGGGTTGACTCTTTAGCAGGCTCAGACCCCATGCTATAGGATACCGGGCCCCAAGACTGCACAGGAGATGACCCCATGCTATAGGATACCGGGCCACAAGACTGCACACACACAAGATTGCAGAGGTCCAGGCTCGTGACCATCGCGCCACGGAAAACAGATGATCCCATATGATGGTTGATCCCGCTGCATCCATCAGGACGGACATGACTCCACCTCCACCTATATACCACATCTTACACATGCACACAAGTATAGGATGGAGCTAGTTAGTCGTTTCAGATGCATTCTAACGATTGTTGTACTACCCTTTCGCATATAGACTATCATAGATATCGCATTCCATACACCCCCTCCCCCAACTTTCATGGGTATCTCCACATGCATACTACCGGAGACCTATATCAGCTTTACCAGTTTTTTCGGCACTTCTATCTTTTCCAATTGACAGAAGAGACACCCATGTACATCAATTTGTCTAGTAGGCAGAGTTCAGCCTCCTAATAGACGTAAAATCTCTCTCTCTCTCTCTCTCTCTCTCTCTCTCTCTCTCTCTCTCTCTCTCTCTCTCTCTCTCTCTCTCTCTCTCTCTCTCTCTCTCTCTCTCTCTCTCTCTCTCTCTCTCTCTCTCTCTCTCTCTCTCTCTCTCTCTCTCTCTCTCTCTCTCTCACACACACACACACACACACACACACCCCGAGCCTCACCTCCCTATGCATATCATATTTGTATCTCACCTATTGAGCATATAGAGTGCATACCCATAGCACCCCACAGCCTTGACGCCAGCTATTATCCATTGGTTTTATACTCTCTTTTTGTTCTCACCCTTTATTTTCCTTTTGGGATCACAGTGGATTGGATTGGATCATACTGATGTATATGTTTTGTCTCATAGGCTGATTTTGGCCTCTAATAGACGTTAAAAAGTCTCTCTCTCTCTCTCTCTCTCTCTCTCTCTCTCTCTCTCTCTCTCTCTCTCTCTCTTCTCTCTCTCTCTCTCTCTCTCTCTCTCTCTCTCTCTCTCTCTCTCTCTCTCTCTCTCTCTCTCTCTCTCTCTCTCTCTCTCTCTCTCTAACGCGGACCCACAGTCACCTGAGGACCCACAGTCACCTGAGGACCCAGCTCGACATGGGGTGTCACATTACAGAGAGCGGAGGAGCTTAGACGACAGCACCGACGACCGAGACCCCCACGCCGGAGAGCCTGTCCCTACCAAAGAGAGATTCAGGCCATTCAGGCACGCCATGATATGGAGATACGGAGACGTCGGCAGCGCAGCCCTTCTGATCTCGACGTGGAGAGCATTTTGAGGATCGCCACGATGCCTTACCAACCGATGGATTATATCCTACACCCGCTGGAGGCATTTAGAGGGTTATGACGCCAACGAGCCTCCCCTCCCTATGCATATCATATTTGTATCTCACCTATTGAGCATATAGAGTGCATACCCATAGCACCCCACACCCTCGACGCCAGCTATTATCCACTCCTTTTACACTTTATTTTCCTTTTGGGATCACAGTGGATTGGATCATACTGATGTATATGTTTTGTCTCATAGGCCGATTTTGGCCTCTAATAGACAAAACTCTCTCTCTCTCTCTCTCTCTCTCTCTCTCTCTCTCTCTCTCTCTCTCTCTCTCTCTCTCTCTCTCTCTCTCTCTCTCTCTCTCTCTCTCTCTCTCTCTCTCTCTCTCTCTCTCTCTCTCTCTCTCTCTCTCTCTCTCTCTCTCTCTCTCTCTCTCTCTCTCTCTCTCTCTCTCTCTCTCTCTCTCTCTCTCTCTCTCTCTCTCTCTCTCTCTCTCTCTCTCTCTCTCTCTCTCTCTCTCTCTCCCCCCCCCTTATTAGGTGGCCATTATCTGCTGAGTCAGAGCCACTTCTCCCCAACCTTTTACCAACCCCTTGATAGCTTTGTGTTTATTTCATTTCATTTTCTACACATGGTTACTACACTTGTACATGGCTTTTGTCTCATAGGCCAAGTTTGGCCTCCAGAAGACGTTAATATGACTCTCTCTCTCTCTCTCTCTCTCTCTCTCTCTCTCTCTCTCTCTCTCTCTCTCTCTCTCTCTCTCTCTCTCTCTCTCTCTCTCTCTCTCTCTCTCTCTCTCTCTCTCTCTCTCTCTCTCTCTCTCTCTCTCTCTCTCTCTCTCTCTCTCTCTCTCTCTCTCTCTCTCTCTCTCTCTCTCTCTCTCTCTGAGCACTTATCATTCAGTTCTCAGATGAGGCAAGGAGGAGAGACTTCCTCAGACGACGGGTGGTACTACGCACTACACAGGGCACCCCCATCTATTTAGATGACGATCTCACACAGGTAGAGCACAGACGTGCATGCATGCCGCGTGTCCTCGAGGCTCGACGAGAGGGACATCGTGCCCTATACAGAGACGGTCGTGTCATCATGGATGGACGGCCCATTGACTAGGGATTCGCGGCCTATGGGACAGCACAACAGGAGGTGCACATTGCAGTCTGGAATTGCAATGGATCTTTGTGGACACA
This sequence comes from Ceratopteris richardii, assembly GCA_020310875.1. NCBI lineage: Eukaryota > Viridiplantae > Streptophyta > Polypodiopsida > Polypodiales > Pteridaceae > Ceratopteris > Ceratopteris richardii. The sequence continues at coordinate 149,528,439 of CM035438.1, read as the reverse complement.
TCGAGGGCGCCTCGAGGAGGTGATGGAGGGCAGAGACATGATCTTCTTGACAGATACACACGAGAGCCCGGGGAGGAGCCTACCGAGGATTGAGGGCTATATGTGGGAGTCGGCTCACCGCCGACAGATGAGAAAGCACACCACACGAGGATCAGGAGGAGTAGCCGTGCTCTACAGACAGTCGCTAGAGCACAGGGTATTGGTGGTAGCCAGAGACCAAAAGGCAAGTTTAATGTGGATACGCCTCTAGCTATCAGAGGAGAGAGCAGTGTATTTCGCCGTATGCTATATTGCACCCACCGGCTCGCGCTTCACACATTCCCCTGAGCAGCCCTTAGGGGGGGAGGGAACTAACACCACATCGCCATATGACTGCCTCAGTGACACCATTATGGAGTATATCGGGATGGGCGAAGTCTTCCTTGTAGGAGACTTCAATGCCCGCACTCAGAGCCACCAGTGTGATATCTACGACTTTGATGACCCTCAGATGCTTCGTACCATAGAGGATATGTCAACACTCAGAGCCTCAGCCAACACTGCCACACCCACCTCATACGGCAGACACCTACTCCAGATGGGAGCAGCACACCGTCTCATTATATATAATGGGATGGCGACCTAGCCCACCTCGGGTCGTCTCACCTACATTCCACCAACGACACCACAGGGGGGTAGTGTGGTAGACTATGTTATCGGACCCCCGGAGGTGACGCATCTCATCACCTCATTCACTATCCCACCCATACGGATTGGAGATGACCACGCATATCTTACCCTATCCATACGCGGCTCACCATGCATATCACACCCCGTCACCATAGAGCCACCTGCCCATACCACCATTCACTTTAGACATGAGTTAGCACATATCCATAGCTCCCATGTTCGAGAGCGCATCTACTCCCTTGATCCCTCCGCCTCATTGGACACCCTCACTGCTCACTTCTCCTCGATCCTCCACACATCCGCTACTCTCAGCTTCCCATACACCACCCACAGCACCGCACATTCGACACGGCTGGGGCATACACCCCAGAATAGATGGTACGATGAGGAGTGTAGGCGACTATACCGACATCCCAGAGCACAGAGTATCTTGGGATCCATCAAAGAGAGGGAGGCATGACGACAGATGCGAGCCCTCACACGCCGGAAGCGACGAGCTTTCAAGGAGAGACAGGAGGAAGGGTTGTTCGACCTTCTCATGAGTAGAGATTGTGCCACCGCGTGGAGGGCATTACGTGATCCACGCCCACCTACACCCATGGAAGCACCTCAGACTTGGCACACGTACGCCCAAAGGTTATATGACGTCCAGGACAGCCACCATTGCCGATCCCTCCCACACCACCTCCTGTGATATCCACCCTCTTCACGGCAGGCATGGTACAACAGGCCATCCATAGGCTACAGCATGGCCGTTCAGCAGACCACACGGGGCTACAGGGCGAGCACTTTATATACGCAGCAGATGTAGTTTCCCACCCGATCGCCCATCTCTTCAACCGCGCTTTGGTTGAGGGATTACCTGACTCGTGGACTATGCATACCATTATGCCTATCCATAAGTCCGGCGATACGATGGATCCAGGAACTACAGGACTATTATGATAGGCCATATCCTGACCAAGATCTATGGGGCAGTACTAGAGGCAGAGCTCACTACACACGCTGAGGCAGCTCGGATCAAAAAACCCAGCCAGGCAGGCTCCCGCCGCACTTTCTCCACCATCGACCACATCTTCGTGCTTGGTTGCTTGATTGAGAGCGAAGGCGAGGAAGCAGAGACTATACTGTTGCTTTGTGGATTTCCGCAAAGCCTTCGACATGGTTCCTCGAGAGAGACTACTACGGAGGCTCCAGGAGTTACAACTACCATCAGACATGCTATGGGCCATCCATGCTTTGTATGCACGAGTCACAAGCAAGGTACGCTACCTCGGCGGCCTACGAGACAGCCTTGTTAGCACCATTGGTGTGAAACAAGGTTTCCCTCTCTCACCCACTCTCTTCGATCTCTACATCGACGAGATCACGGAGTATATACAGCGAGCAGCAGGGCTAAGAGGAGACCTCGGAGGTACGCCAGTACACATCCTATTATATGCTGATGACATTGTCTTGCTTTCAGAGTCACAGGAGGGGTTGCAATCACATTTCCAGGCGCTCGATACCTTTTGCATGGAGAGAGGACTCACAATGAACCTTGGCAAGACCAAGGTCATGATCTTCCATACCTCGAGGACAGTACGCCATCGTGCCTCTTTCACCGCAGCTGGAGGACAGATAAAGGTAGTGGACTCCTACGTCTACCTAGGTGTCACCTTCTTAGGCAGCACAGGGTATTCTCCATGGCACAGGCAGCGAGAGATAGATTGACGCGAGGCTATGCGGCACTTGCAGGATTGGAGAGACGTTGATTTCAGACACATTTTCAGGACCCCCGGACTAAGGGGTGGCTCTTTGACACTCTAGTGACACCCACATTGATGTACGCAGCAGCAGTTTGGGCACCTCAGATCACGGAGGCCATGTGGATGCAGATTGAGAAGCCCTAGGTCACCATGATCTCACGCTTGCTACGCAGCAAGCCCTCCGTTCCACATAACATTATACGAGCTGAGCTTGGCACACCACCGATGCTAGTAGAGGCCCTCTTCCAGTTGGTGACCTTTATTCTGAGGGTCGGAGAGCTCCCCACCAGCCGACTCACCAGGCTTGCATTTGAGAGCTCTAGACATTTAGCAGAGACAGGGCATGAGAGAGTATGGTATGTACAGACTTACCGATGGTTAGCAGACCATGGCATGAGCATTACCGATCTTCCCCCTTTTCAGTATGACCTCTCTTCCCCCCACATGACCCTCTCTCGTTCGGAGAGGAATAGGATCATCGGTCAGGACCTACTACAGATACACGTAAGGGAGACATGGATAGCACCACGAGAGCCTCTTCCCACAAAGAGGCAATACTACAGAGAACACTTCCTAACTGTGACAGCGGATGGTTTCATTCATAGACCACGATACATGGATACATACATGGCACCAGCTCAGAGAGTGGCCATTGGGAAGCTCAGAGTATCATCACACCAGCTCGAGATTGAGGTTGGGCGAGCGACACATACCCCGAGGGACTAGAGATTATACAGGATATGTAGAGAGGAGGTGGAGGACGAGGAGCACTACACATGTAGATGCCAGGCATATGAGGACATCAGAGACCGACCGCTACCCACACATCTTCAGGGGGGGCAGAGAGATCAGGGCTTTATTAGGGATAGAGGACCAGCGCCCTCTAGGTCGTTTCCTAGTAGAGCTCCAGCACCGTCGTACATCACTCCTCCAGCAGCAGATGGAGATACACGTGCCCCCCCCCCCCCCCCTCAGACTTATATTACAGATTTTTTCAGACCCACAGCCACTCGAGGACCGAGCTCGATGCGGGGTGTCACATTACACAGAGCAGAGGAGCTTAGACGACAATGTCGACGACCGAGACCCCCACTCCGGAGAGCCCGTCCACACCAGAGAGAGATTCAGGCAATTCGCGCACGCCATGACATGGAGATACGGAGACGTCAACAGCGCACCCCTGTCGATCTGGACGTTCAGAGCATTTTGAGGATCGCCATGATGCCTTACCCACCGATGCATTATATCCTACACCCACTCCAGGCATTTAGAGGGTTGTGATACCATCGAGCCTCCCCTCCCTATGCATATCATATTTGTATCACACCAATTGAGCATATAGAGTGCATACCCATAGCACCCCACACCCTTGATGCCAGTTATTATCCACTCCTTTTATACCCGTTTTTTGTACTCACACTTTATTTTCCTTTTGGGATCACAGTGGATTGGATCATACTGATGTATATGTTTTGTCTCATAGGCCGATTTTGGCCTCTAATAGACGTTAAAAAGTCTCTCTCTCTTTCTTTCTTTCTTCTCTCTCTCTCTCTCTCTCTCTCTCTCTCTCTCTCTCTCTCTCTCTCTCTCTCTCTCTCTCTCTCTCTCTCTCTCTCTCTCTCTCTCTCTCTCTCTCTCTCTCTCTCTCTCTCTCTCTCTCTCTCTGACATGTATGCCACCGATTCTCCAAGCGAGACGAGAGGGGAGGAAGGCCTTTTACGGTGACGGTAAAGTCTTCATCGATGGACTCCATATCAAATAGGGATACGCGGCCTATGAGGCAACACCATACCAAGAGTCACCACTTAGAGGATCAGTATGGAACTGCAACGGAGCACTTTGGACACGGCGGGACCGATTGGAAGAGATCTTAGACACCCATGACTTTGCTTGCATCACAGAGACCCATGAGAGCCCAGAACGGGGCCTACCTCGTATTGCCGGTTTTCACTCGGAATCTACATTCAGAAACACGAAGAGACAGAGCACAGCACGAGGATCAGGAGGAGTAGCCATCATATTTAGACAGGGGATACAGGGACGGATCCATATCATAGGAAGAGATGAGGAGGCATGATACATGTGGGTCCGCATGGAGATAGCCCAGAGAGTTGGGTTTGGATGACGCCCACTTCGGGCTGACCATACATTTATCACATTCACACTTTCATCTCCTATTCCATTAGACCCTCCCTCATCCACTGAGACACACACCATGATACACTTCACAAAAGAACTCTCACATATTTATGCACACCATTTACACACCCGCCTACTCTCACTCGATCCACTCTCACCCTTAGACACACTTACATCACAGATCACCACCATCCTCCAGGACTCAGCTCTCCTAAGCTTCCCACATCGCACATATGTACACCACCCTCACAGAGGATCCATGCCCCAGAACCGTTGGTATGATGCAGATTGTCGTGAGCTACGGAAGCACCTACAGATTTTAGAGCATAGAGGGGATATTACACATGCACAAGCACAGCGTCGCATGCAGATCCTTACTCGCCGCAAACGGCGAGAATGGGAGGAGAGACAGTATTAGGATATTTACCATTTGCTCATGAGTCGAGACAATGTAGTGGCGTGGCGACACTTGAGAGAGAGGAGAGAGCAGACACCCATCCGAGACCCGAGTACTTGGCCTAGCTATGCACGGAGCCTATACGAGACCCCAGACCAGCCTCCCATTCCCAGGCCGCAGAGCTCACGTCCCACTACCTCTGACTTCTTCACACCCACTATGGTGCGACGCGCTATTGCCCGTCTACAGCATGGCAGGGCACATGACCATTTCGGCTTACAGGCAGAGCACCTCATCTATGGAGGCACGACTCTTGCACCGCTCATCGCCCACCTCTTCAACCGTGCATTGGTTGAAGGGTTCCCTGACTCATGGACTGAGCACACCATAGTGCCCATTCATAAGTAAGGTGATACCATGGATCCAGCTACATACCGGACGATCATGATCGGGCCTATATTAGCCAAGTTATATGGGGCGGTACTAGAGACAGAGTTGAGTACTCTCGCTGAGAGGAATGGTATCAGGGCTCCACGACAAGCAGGTTTCAGACGAGATTACTCTACCATTGACCACATCTTCACCCTGAGATGCCTGATTGACCAGGCAAGAGTGAGGAAGAGGAGATTATATTGCTGCTTTGTGGACTTCCGCAAAGCATTTGACACTATTCCTAGGGAACGACTCTTCAGACGACTACTTGATATCGGAGCTCCAGAGGAGATGATATTGGGGATCTACTCCTTAGACGAGAGAGTATCTGGTAGAGTCAGATGTCCGGAGGGCTTATCGGACCCGCTTGCTAGCACTATTGGGGTGAAGCAAGGGTGCCCTCTTTCACCCACACTCTTTGGTCTATATATTGATGAGATAGTGGACTTCATACAGCAGCAGGGGGGGGGATGGCATCGAGGTACATGGGTCCACTATTCATATTCTTTTATATGCTGATGATATTGTATTGGTTTCAGAGTCTGCAGCAGGTTTACAGCATCACCTACATGATCTAGATGACTTTTGCGCACAGAGAGGTTTATCTGTGAACCTTGGTAAAACCAAGGTCATGATCTTTCATACATCAGCACAGGTACGCAGGCATAGTTTGTTCACAGCAACGGGTGGACCGATCGAGGTGGTGGGATCATATGTTTACTTCGGAGTGACATTTACAGCAGCATCAGGGGTCTTCTCTATGTCTCAGGCAGCCTGTGACCACATCACACGTGGATACGCAGCACTAGCTCTGATGGAGAGACAGTGCCACCAGGCATATTTTCAGGAGCCCCGCACAGAGGGGTGGCTCTTCGACACCTTGGTTACGCCAGTGCTCATGTATGGGGAAGCCATTTGGTGGCCGGGATTAGCTACATCGGTATGGACAGAATTGGAGAGGCCACTGATTCTCATGATTGCCAGACTTATCCGCAGCAAGCCTTCAGTACCACATGATATCATTAGAGAAGAGCTCGAGAGCAGTCACTACAGCCGACACATCAGACACGGAGGAGTATCCAGCAGACCATTACTCAGTCCTTTCAGCAAGCTGAGCTACACCAAAGAGCTTACGCTCCACCAGGCAACAGCACAGAGAGCACGACGTCGACCACGCATGGTTGGATATCATCAACCACCACTTTATGAGGAGGATATCTCACGCATCAGGACAGCCTATGACCACATGATGGAGCAGAGGCGTACCACCGCCACCTGGGTTGTCTTCCTTTGGGAGGCACTCAGACCAGCACCGATGTACCACATACTACACTACACCCACCTCCACCCATCACCAGTAGCTAGGGTATTTTACTCACTCACATTATGGGCCTGCCATGTATTAGGTGGCCAATATCTGCAGAGTCAGAGCCACCTCTTCCCAGACTTTTCCAGCCCGATATAGCTTTATGTAGTAAGTACTTTTTTCATTTCATTTTCTACATTGGTACATGGTTTTGTCTCATAGGCCAAGTTTGGCCTCAAGTAGACGTTAATATGACTCTCTCTCTCTCTCTCTCTCTCTCTCTCTCTCTCTCTCTCTCTCTCTCTCTCTCTCTCTCTCTCTCTCTCTCTCTCTCTCTCTCTCTCTCTCTCTCTCTCTCTCTCTCTCTCTCTCTCTCTCTCTCTCTCTCTCTCTCTCTCTCTCTCTCTCCCCCCCCCTCCCCCCCTAGCCTCTTTCAGCCCTATATAGCTTTCTGTAGCGATATACTTTTTATTTCATTTCATCTTCTACACAGGGTTACTACACTTGTATATGGTTTTTGTCTCATAGGCAAAGTTTGGCCTCCAGAAGACGTTAATATGACTTTCTTTCTTTCTTCTCTCTCTCTCTCTCAGCGAGTTGAGATACATCAGAGAGGTCCATCTATAGGGCTCACGCTACACCAGGCAGCAGCACAGAGAGCACGGCGCCGACCACGCATGGGCGGATATCGTCGACCACGACTATATCAGGAGGATATCTCACGCATCAGGATTGCCTACGACCACATGATGGAGCATAGGCGTACCACCACCCCCTGGGTTGTCTTCCTTCTCGAGGCACTCAGACCACCACCGATGTACCACATACTACACCCACCTCCATCCATCACCAGTAGCTAGGGCGTTTTACTCACATTTTGGATCCCCCCATGTATTAGGTGGCCACTATCTGCAGAGTCAGAGCCACGTCTCCCCAGCCTTTTCCAGCCCTATATAGCTTTGCATAGCGATATACTTTTTATTTCATTTTATCTTCTACACAGGGTTACTACACTTGTACATGGTTTTTGTCTCATAGGCCAAGTTTGGCCTCCAGAAGACGTTAATATGACTTTCTTTCTTTCTCTCTCTCTCTCTCTCTCTCTCTCTCTCTCTCTCTCTCTCTCTCTCTCTCTCTCTCTCTCTCTCTCTCTCTCTCTCTCTCTCTCTCTCTCTCTCTCTCTCTCTCTCTCTCTCTCTCTCTCTCTCTCTCTCTCTCTCTCTCTCTCTCTCTCTCTCTCTCTCTCCACCCAGTGGAGTGCGATCGAGAGGCCACAAGTATGTATGATCTCGCGACTATTTCGCGGGAAACAGTCAGTGCCACATGACATTATCAGGGCAGAGCTAGCTGCACCACCCATGGTAGTAGATGCACTATTCCAGACTATCTCCTTTATTCAGAGGGTGAGGGAGCTCCCTACAGAAAGACTCACACACAGAGCTTTTGAGGCATCTATACAGATATCAGAGTCTGGATATGAGAGAGCTTGGTACACTCAGGTTAAAGCGTGGTTTGATAGTCATGGACTTGATATGGATAGATTGCCACCTTTTCAGTATGACCAAGACTCACCTCACATCCACCTCTCACGTAATGAGAGGAATCTTGTGCTCAGACATGACCTTTGGCAGCTCTACATTAGTCAGACATGGCATACACCACACATGGGATCGAGACTATCGCACTATCGAGACCAGTTCTTGGACATACTAGCAGATGGTTTGATCCAGCGACCACGCTACATGGATACCTACATGCCTCATAGCTCGAGGGTAGCTATTGGCCAGTTGAGGGTCTCATCACACCGACTAGAGATTGAGATAGGCAGAGCCACAGACATTCCCAGAGAGGAGCGGTTATGCAGGATATGCAGAGTAGAGATGGAGGATGAGGAGCACTTTGTTTGCAGATGTAGCACATATGATGACATTAGAGACAGATACGAGACTCTATTTACAGGGAAGCCCACCCTCCGAGAGATCATGGGCTCTAGAGATCAGCGACAGCTCGGGCGATTCTTACTAGAGATTCAGAGTCACATAGATTCTCTCCTCCAGCCTACTGCAGCTGCCCAGACACGAGGGAGACAGAGTCAGCTCACTGACTTCTTCATTGCACGACATGCAGTAGCCCTCCCCCCCTTAGCTCACACATCGAGAGGGGTGACTCTTCAGCAGGCTCAGACCTCTCGAGCTAGGAGACGACCCCGTGCTATAGGATATCGGGCCCTCAGTCTTCACAGACACGAAATTGCAGACATTCAGGCTCCTGACCATCGCGCCATGGAGGATCCCACTACAGCCATCAGGGCGGCCTTGACTCCACCTCCACCCATGTACCACATATTACACCCGCCCACTAGTACAGGATGGAGCTAGTTAGTCATTCAGATGCATTATCATGCTTGTACTACACTTTTGCATATAGGCTATAGATATAGCACTTCATTCACCATCCCCCCCTCCCACTTTCATGGGTATCTCTACATGCATGCTACACAGATCTATATCAGCCTTGCGAGCTTTTTTTTCAGCACTTTTATCTTTTTTCGATTGACAGAAGAAACACCCATGTACATTGATTTGTCTCATAGGCCGAGTTCGGCCTCCTAATAGACGTAAAAACACTTTCTTTCTTTCTTTCTCTCTCTCTCTCTCTCTCTCTCTCTCTCTCTCTCTCTCTCTCTCTCTCTCTCTCTCTCTCTCTCTCTCTCTCTCTCTCTCTCTCTCTCTCTCTCTCTCTCTCTCTCTCTCTCTCTCTCTCTCTCTCTCTCTCTCTCTCTCTCTCTCTCTCTCTCTCTCTCTCTCTCTCTCTCTCTCTCTCTCTCTCTCTCTCTCTCTCTCTCTCTCTCTCTCGACCTGCTGCAACCATGGCCCGCCGACCTGCTTCCCTCCTCCCTGTCGCCCTGACCCTGTCTCTATCCGAGCTGGGGGCACAACTTGGATTCTAGGGTTTAGGGTTTCAAATCTCCCTGTCCCTGACTCAAATCTCCCTGTCCCTGTCTGTATCCGAGCTGGGGGCACAACTTGGATTCTAGGGTTTAGGGTTTCAAATCTCCCTGTCCCGGACTCAAATCTCGTTTCAAATCTCCCTGTCCCGGACTCAAATCTCCCTGTCCCTGTCTGTATCCGAGCTTGGGGCACAACTTGGATTCTAGGGTTTAGGGACTCAAATCTCCCTGTCCCGGACTCAAATCTCCCTGTCCCGGACTAATAATTGTTGCCCGGACTAATAATTGTTGCCTACAGTTATTAGCCACTCCCACCCTTGCTCCATCGCGCATCGGGCGCGCTCCCGTCTTCATCGCAAGTCTTTGGACTCAGCACACTGAGCATTTTTTTCTCATCTTCGAATGCAATGAGCGCTACGGCTAAGAAGGACGATTTGATGAAAATGGAGGACAAACTGACCATAGCTATCAAAGAAAACAAGAAGATGGTGGACTCCACTATCACGGCCATCATGAACCGCCTCTCAAAGCTCGAGAAAGAAGTAGAAACATATCACAAAGAGAGGGAAGCATGGCAGAAAGAGAAAGAAGAGTGTGAGAGGGAGAGAAACAAAGAAAAAGAAGAATGGGCTAAGGAAAGGGCAAACATGAAAGAAGAATTGGAGCTGATCAAAGCTTCAATGGTATCTCTCACACCCGAAGAGGGAGAGATTCATATGAACACGACAGAAGCTTTAAAAGAAGAACTCACCAAAGCTTTGACCGCGAGCATGGAAAACAAATTAGAAGCCACCAAAGAAGGATGGATCGACATAGTGAGAAAGAACATCAAAAAAAAAAGCCAAAGAGGAAGCACAAAAGGAAGAAGCACTCATCGTGCACACCACCATTGAAGAAGAAAAGATGAGACATGCCCGTCGTCTCAATGTACGCATCACAGGAATTGTAGAAAAAGAAGGCTCTACACCCGAGTCCGACGGGAAGACACTATGCAGGATGCTCGGCTACGAAGAGGACTCCCCTCCATTTATCAAGTCTTGGAGAATGGGACGAGACCCCACGAAGAAGAGAGCTCTCATTCTACACTTCCCTTCAGAAGATGTAAGATCTACTTTCCTACGCAAGAGGGTGATTCTGAGAGCACTTGATGGCCCCCCCATCTACCTTGATGATGATCTCACACCCATGCAAGTAGCACACCGCCGTGCATGCATGCCGAGAGTACACCAAGCTCGCAAAGAAGGAAAGAAGGCTTCATACAGAGATGGTCGTGTCATCATTGATGGCAAGGCCATCCCATAGGGATTCGCGGCCTGTGAGACACTCGAGGAGATACACCTTGCAGTTTGGAACTGCAATGGAGACCTATGGACACACCCAGAGAGGTTGGAAGAGGTGCGCAAAGGCAAAGACATCATTATGCTCACAGAGACACATGAGAGCCCGGACCGGGGCCTACCTCGAGTCCACGGTTTCCAGTGGGAGTCCACATACAGAGAGTGTACACGTCAACATACCACCAGAGGATCAGGAGGAGTAGCCATACTCTTCAGAGATGGACTTCAGAGCAGGATACAGATAGTCACACGTGACTCACAGGCCAGATATCTTTGGATTCGACTCCAGCTCTCACAGGAGCGGATCATCTTCATAGCTTTATGCTACTTTGCTCCCTCTAGCTCGCGATTCGCTATCATAGATCGAGAGGAGGACTCACCATACACTTGCTTGTCAGAAGAGATTACAGAGTACTCAGCACTAGGGGAAGTCTTCCTTATGGGAGACTTCAATGCCCGGACAGGCAATGATCAGTGTGAGATATTTGACCCAAAAGACCCACAGATACTACGTACCATAGAGGATGAGTCTACAGCTCGAGCTTCAGCTGACTCTACACACACTCATTATGGCACTCACTTACTCAGACTAGGCTCTCGACATAATCTCGTTATCTATAACGGGATGGCTCAGTGGCCTACCTCAGGAGGATTGACATGCATGCCACACTCAGTCACAGATGGCAGGGGAAGTTCAATAGATTACGTCATGGGATCTAGAGAGGCCATTCACCTACTTACCTCATTCACCATCCCACCTATACCCATTGGAGCCGATCACGCATACCTCGCTCTCTCCCTCAAGGGAGACACCCCAACACGCACACCCGCAGCACGCATCCCACACACCACCATCCACTTCACACACGAGCTAGCTCACATATATGCGGCGCAAGTCGAGAAGGGTCTTCTCTTGCTTCACCCTGATACTCCACTATCCCTACTCACCTCACAGATAGCATCAGTTCTTCAGACATCCGCCATCAGCTCCTTCCCACACACCATCCATTCTGGTCACACACCTCCCCCAGGGACTATGCCACAACATCGTTGGTATGATGAGGAATGCACAGATACCTACCGCCGACTACGAGCTCAACGAGCATTGGGAGAGATCACAGAGAGACAGGCCACAGGACAGATGAAGACTCTCACACGTCGGAAGAGGCGAGCCTTTGAGGAGGCACAGATGCTTGAGCTATATCATCTCTTTATGAGTATGGACAGTGCTGCAGCATGGCGTACCCTACGAGAGCCACGCCCGACCACACCTATTGGGGACCTACACACATGGCATGATTATGCTCAGAGATTATATGAGGTGCCTGGGCAGCCTCCCATTCCCCAGCCACTTGAGCCTCGCCCTACTAGATCTTCTCTTTTCACAGCAAAGATGGTTGAGAGGGCCATAGGACGACTGCGACATGGACGTTCGACAGACCATACGGGATTGCAGAGCGAGCACCTCATATATGCATCCTCCACTATAGCCCCGTTGATTGCACATGCCTTCAATCGGCCTATAGGGGAGGGCTTCCCAGAGGAGTGGACTAGGCACACCATTGTGCCTATCCACAAATCTGGCGACACCCTGGATCCAGGGAATTACAGGACCATCATGATTGGCCACACCATGGCCAAACTATACGGTGCCATACTTGAGGCAGAGCTCAGCTCATATGCAGAGACTGAGGGGCTATGAGCACGAGGCCAGGCAGGTTTTCGGCGAGCTTTCTCTACTATTGATCACATCTTCATTTTGCGCTGCCTCATTGATGGCGCAAGGGTGCGGAAGAAGAGACTATATTGCTGCTTTGTGGACTTCCGCAAAGCTTTCGATACAGTGCCACGAGAGAGGCTCTTCAACGCCTTCAGAGCTTGGGAATACCATCAGGGATGATTTGGGCCATCTATGCACTCTATGAGTAGGTGACCGGGAGAGTACAGTGTCCAGGAGGTATGTCTGAGGTCATTGCTAGCACCATCGGTGTTAAGCAAGGCTTCCCTCTCTCTCCCACTCTATTTGGTCTCTACATCGATGAGATTGAGGACTACATTCTCCGAGCTGGAGGAGAGGGTGCAGACCTCGCAGGTACACCTGTCCACATTTTATTATATG